>JAMYXO010000461.1:25000-37500 GCA_033310375.1 Conus canariensis | reverse complement strand
CTGGCAGGAAGTTTGTGTCGAGTGCTGCAGGAATATTTGCTTTGTTCAACTGGAATTCTGGACTGTTTGATACCTATACTTGTTTGTATACATCGTAAGTACCAAGTGACAGTAAATGTGATAGAAAATGGTGGACTTGAACACTTGGAGGGCCGTTATCGGCGTTTTCTATGGTAAAGTAAATGTGAGAACAAAATGTAAACAAAACAGGTCAGGTGACTTTGTGAAGGTGAGTTCAGAGACAGATACAAAAACACACATTTCTTCCATAGATGTCGTCGTTGGTTTTGGTTTGATCTTCATAGTGTACGGAGTGATTTTCAGTTTCATTCAAAATGTAACGGAATCTGTGTCATTCAACAGTACGATGTATTATTTCAATGTGCAAAAGGGGACTGGAATCGAATGTGTGGATGAAGGCCAATGTGTCAACACATACATGTGTCAACTTGACACGCACGTGCAAGTGCTGCTGTCTGCTTTCTGTGCAATGCGTGTCGTGTTCTCGCTGCGTAGGCTGCTTCTCAGTGGAGACATTGAGACCAACCCTGGCCCCAATACTGAAGAAAAAACACAAATGAAAGATGAAGTCGAAAAGAACACATACACACTGATAGAACAAGACAAGCTTGTTGAAGCAATGATGCAAGCGATGCAAAAACAGCTGCGTGAACAAACCACAGTGCTCAGAAATGATATGTCTGAAATAAAACAGGACTTGGGCCAAGTGAAACGACAGTGCGAGGAAATAAACAAACGCTGTGACAGACTGGAGACTGAACAAAAACATCTGACTGACACAGTGAAAGACATAACATATGACATACATGACCTGTTTGCTGTCTCAGGTGAAAGAAAGGAAGAAATACGACAATGTTCTGAAACAATTGACAGCATGAGACAAGAACTGGACAAACTGAAGGCTGACACAGAAAAACTAGAAAGTTTCTCTCGAAGAGACAACTTAAGATTTTTTGGTATTCCCCAACAGGGCCCCAGCGAATCATTTGACACATGTGCGCGTGCAGTAGTTGATGTGTTGAATAGCATTGACGGACAAAAACAATGGACTGACAACGACATCGGACGTGCACACAGAACAGGATACAGACGAGATGACCAACCACGACCAATGATCGTGAAATTTAACAGATGGAAAGACAAGATGAGCATAATTGGCGATAGAGAGGTCAGAGAGAAATTACAGCAACAAGGAGTAAGAGTGGCTAATGACCTAACAAACCAACAGATGAAAATAAAGGTTAGAGCACGTGAAGAAGGGAAAAGAACATTTTTCCGCAGGGGACAACTCGTGATTGGTCCACGATTACCTGACCCACGCACTTACGCGGAAGTAGTAGAGGGTGGCCGAGAAAATAATAAGACAAACATACACACAGTTGCACCTTCTACTCCTCAATTTCAATCTGGAGAGAGTGGGGAGGGTGGGTCTCTATCTGTTTCAGCCAATCAACAGGCATCTCGTCCTGTTAACGCATTGAGGGGGGATGGCAGTGAGGGTGGTGCGTTTACATCTTCCTCCGCTCCCCCATCCCCAGTTCGTGCTACATCCAATCGGCAACGGAGCGGAAATGGTGGTAAGGATGGGGGTTGCAGAGCGGCTCGTGACAGAGGCGGAGGTCAGTGAATTGGATCAGCGGCCAGTAGCGGGGATTCCCCCCGTGTCTCCACGGATCGACGTCACGGTAACGACGAACACACAGCGCGTGGCGGAGTTGTGCCCGACAGACAGAGGGGCATGCGAGCGTACCTGTCTAACCAGTCCAGCAAGTCTCTAGGTGGGGAAGGGGGTACGGGTGGTACTAGAGCCTTGCGTTCAAACTCTGTAAAAAGCAAACAGGACAGGCTAGACCATCCACAACGATGGACTTTCTTAAGTTATAATGTTGAAAATTTGTTTCCAAAACTACGTGATGTTTCTTTTGTAAATTATGTTAACAAATTTGATTTTGTTTGCCTTACAGAAACCTTTTTAGATTCGTCTTTTGACTATAAATGCATCTTCAATAATTATATAAAATTTCATGTTCCAGCTAGAAAGTTTTAATTTCATGGAAGAAACTCAGGAGGTATACTCCTTTTAGTAAGAAAATGTTTGGAAAAATATGTAAAAGAGATTCAGATAAATTGTGACAATACAATTGTTCTAAGAATAGATAAAACTGTTTTTGGTGTGAATAAAGATATCATTTTTGTTGGTTGTTATATTGTTCCAGAAGGAGGCCCTCTGTATAATGATAAGGCTATCAAAGATGGCGTACTGTTATTAGAAGAGGCTTTATTGGAAAAGTTTGATAAAGATGATGTATACTTTATTGTAACTGGTGATATGAACGCTCGAACAGGTCAAATGCAATCTGAGCATGAAGATATGACTATTTATGATTTTGATTTGTATGAAATGGATGACATTTTTTTACGTCATTCAAAAGATATGGTTGTAAATAGCTTTGGGAAAACGTTAATGGATTTTTGTTTTTTGTTTGATATGAATATCTTAAATGGGTTTTGTGATGGAGATAAAGAGGGTAATTACACTTTTGTATCCCCTAATGGATGTAGTGTGGTTGATTACTTTTTGATTCATGTTGATTTATTACCGAAGTTTGATTTGCATGTTGGTGACTGTGTTCATTCGTGGCATTTACCAGTCGAAGTTGTATGGAATAACGTTCACCGGAATCTGGAAAGTAACCAGGTTAAACAACCAGGTGAAGAAAAAATTGTTTGGTCGAATGAAAATGTCCATAAATATAAAGACGAACTTGAAAGTGATGAGTTCCAAAGTTGTTTACAGTCAGCCCTCCTGCAAATGGATATTGATATAAATGATAGTTTAAATCTTTTTGTTAATGCTTTATATGGAGCTGCTGCATGTATGGTCCGCACGGTAGGTCAAGGTCGAATAAAAAGTAATGACTGGTTTGATGCTGAATGTGAGAGAAAGAAAGCAGAAGTAAAAAGGCTGCTAAAAAGATTTCAGAGATGTAAAACAGCTAGTGATAAAAAAGAAAAAAGAGTAGAATATGCAGTATCACGAAAAGAATACATCAAACTGAGAGAAACTAAGCAATTAGAATTTGAGGAAAATAGACTAAAGAAATTAAGAGAATCCATAAACGATTCTAAAACTTTTTGGTCAGTAATAAGATCTGTTAATAAGAAAAGCTTAATTTATAATGAAATCTCCATCCAACAATGGTATGATCACTTTTTTCATGTTTTCAATGACTCAGATAATACTGTACCTCTGGAAGAAGACATTTCACTGGATGATGAGGATGAATCTGTGCCGCTGTTCAATAACACCATTTCTAGAGAAGAAGTAATGGATGGTATCAGACATTTAAGGACAGGGAAAAGTGCTGGACCCGACAGAATTGTTGGAGAAATGTTAAAAGAAGCAAATTCTATCATAATTGATTTTCTTGTTCGCTTATTTAATGAGCTTTTTGAACACGGCAATTTCCCTTTAGAATGGGCTAAATCTATTATTATTCCAATTTACAAAAAAGGTGATTCCAGTAATCCAGATAATTATCGTGGTATAGCACTCACTAGCACCATTAGTAAAGTGTATACTCATATCTTGAACAAAAGATTATCAAAATGGGCTGAAAATGAAGGAAAAATATTAGAAGAACAAGCAGGTTTCAGAGCAAATTATAGTACTATTGACCATATATATACACTATATTCACTTGTACAGAAATATTTATTGAGCAATTCTAAACTCTATATAGCCTTTGTTGACTTCAGGAAGGCTTTCGACTCTGTGAATCGTAATACTCTTTGGAACGTGTTGCGTAAAAGTGGAGTGAATGGAAAACTTTATTTGGCTATTCGTGGTATGTATAATTCTGTGCTGAAATATCAAAAAAGGAAAGCACGGTATTCAATTAATCTCAGGAGCTGTTGAGATATTTTTGCTTCTATTTGCTGACGATGTTATTCTAATGTCTCAAACAGTTATAGGTCTCCAAAACCAACTAAAGTCACTAAAAGAAGAAACAGATCGTTTAGGATTAACTGTTAATTTAGATAAAACTAATATTGTATTTAGAAATGGTGGACACCTTTCAGTGCATGAAAAATGGTTCTATGGAAATGAAGAAATAAAAGTTGTCAATTCTTACAAATACCTAGGAATGATATTTTCAACAAGATTAAGTTTGAATTTTGCTTGGGAAGAGGGAAGCAGAAAGGGTAGAAAGGGTGTAATTGAAATTTTGAAGTCATTAAAAAAGCTAAATGCTATTGATTGTAATCTATTTTGGAAATTATTTGATGCCCAAATAGAACCTATTCTTACTTATGCTGCTGAAATATGGGGTTTGTACTCTAATCAGAAAATGGAAAGAGTGCATACATATGCTATAAAACGTTTTCTTCATTTACCTTTACATGCTTCTAATACTATGCTATACGGAGAAACCGGCCGATATCCTTTGTACATAAGATCTTTTGTCAAGTGCATAAAATACTGGCAAAAAATTATAAAACTGCCTCAGTCTCGATTGTGCAAACAAGCATACGACATGATGGTAATTCAACTCGAGACTGGTAAAGAGAATTGGGCCTATCAAGTAAAAAAAGTATTGTCTGTAAATGGTTTTGGTATTGTATGGATGTCACAGGGAGTTGGAAATGATAGACAATTTATTTCAGAGTTTAAAGACAGACTGATATGTTCGTACAAACAAAACTGGCATTCGGCTATTGAGAACAATGAAAAATACAGTTGGTTTTCTTCATTTAAAAATGTCTTTCAAGCTGAAAATTATCTATATATTATAACAGACAAATGGCATAGGATTAATTTTGCTCGATTTCGATTCAGAACTCTCGGATTTAATACAAAGAAAAGATGGTATTTGCCTGGGGCTTCCTCGGAATCTTCATGCCCTATGTGTGGTTATGATGTTGAGGATGAAAAACATTTCTTATTCCATTGTACAGGATATGTAACATTACGGAACAAATATGATTTTTTTCATACGGATCTAGCTCAGACTCATAATGTTACATCTGTTTTACTTTCAAATGACGAAATGATTATCAAATCAGTTGCAAAATTTATAGCAGAGGCTCAGAAATTGCGAAAAGAAAAGATTAACCCACTATGATGCATAATCCATTAATATGATGAAGATAAAAATGAATGTTTATATATCATATGATAAAGTGGATGGTCGAATTTCATATATTTTTGACTGCGTGTGCGTGCGTGCTTATCTGCGTGTGTATATGTGTGTATGCATGTGATTGGGCGAATGTGTGTGTGTGTGTGTGTGCGTGTGTGTGTGTGTGTGTGTGTGTGTAGTGTGTGTGTGTGTGTGTCGGCGTGGTGTGTGTGTGTGTGTGTGTGTGTGTGTGTGTGTGTGTGTGTGTGTGTGTGTGTGTTGGTGTGGGCTGGTGGGTGAGTGCTTGGGATATGTATTTATGTGGCTAAATGATCATTATATCATAACTGACTGAAGTTTCGTTGAGATATCTTTTGTATTTTTAGTATTGATTTCATATGCCAGCAATATTTCCTTTCTGAACCTATTGTTATCCCCCTTGTCATCAGACCGTAATGGTAATGACAATAAAATATCGTGAATCGTAAATCGTGAATCTCTCTCTCTCTCTCTCTCTCTCTCTCTCTCTCTCTCTCCCCTCTCTCCTCTCTCTCTGTGTGTGTCTCTCTGTGCGTCCCATCAGGTCGTCCTTCTGTGTGTGTGTGTGTGTGTGTGTGTGTGTGTGTGTGTGTGTGTGTGTGTGTGTGTGTGTGTTTTCTCTCTCTTAGCCTGTCTGCCTGCCTGCCTGTTTGTCTGTCTGTCTGTCTGTTCTCTCTCTCTCTCTCTCTCTCTCTCTCTTCTCTCTCTCTGTGTGTGTGTGTGTGTGTGTGTGTGTGTGTGTGTGTGTGTGTGCGTCCCATCAGGTCGTCCTTCTGTGTGTGTGTGTGTGTGTGTGTGTGTGTGTGTGTGTGTGTGTGTGTGTGTGTGTTTCTCTCTCTTAGCCTGTCTGCCTGCCTGCCTGTTTGTCTGTCTGTCTGTCTGCTATCTCTTCTCTCTCTCTCTCTCTCTCTCTCTCTCTCTCTCTCTCTCTCTCTCTCTCGTCCTGCGTAGTCTGAACCAGAACTGAATACATCTCGTTGCTGAAGTAATATATAACGGAAAACGCCCCAATTCTCCATATACCATATCATTAGGTGTAAATGGAGGGACGTTCAGCAATAGCTTACAGGCCTGCAAATGAACTTTTTCGATAGATTCTCGTGGTTTGAACCCCCATAGTTCCGACCCATATAAAAGAGAAGGAACAACCTGGGCATCAAAAATCCTAAAGAACAGCTTAGGTGAAAAGCAGTTGAGTTTTCTTAACACTTTCAGAATTTCTATGGTAGCTTTCTTACCTCTAATGCAATGATCGTGTCCAGAAGCAACATCGAAACTAAGCTTTGTTGAAAAAGCAACACCTAGATATTTATAAGAATTTACAACATCTAACTGCTTATCACCAAAGAACCAACATTCCTTTCTACTTAAATAGCCACCTTTCCGAAGAACCATGACTTTAGTTTTTTCCAGATTAACTTTTAAACATAATCTTTGAGCACACTCAAATAGGACATTAAGTTGATTTTGCAGACCTGCTATAGTCGACGACATGAGAGCGATGTCATCAGCAAATAACAGTATGAAAATTTCTACATCGTTAGGGATGAATTGTATTCCATGCTTGCCACGTGAAAACATGTCGCGTGCAAGCTCGTTAATAAATATAGAAAATAAGGTAGGACTAAGACAGCAACCCTGTTTTAGACCTTGCAAACATTCAAAATAATCAGTGTAAGAGTTACCACGTCTGACACATGATTTAATGGTGCTGTACATACTTTTCAGAATGTTAAACAGGTTTCCTTTGACGCCATTCGTGAGTAGTATATTAAACAAAAGACCATGTTGTACCATATCGAACGCCTTTCTGAAATCGATAAATGCTACATAAAATTTATTGTTCCTTGATAAATGTTTTTCTATGCTAGCATACAAAGTGAAAATGTGATCAGTAGTGGAATAAGATTTTCTAAACCCAGCTTGAGCATCAGAAATAACTTCGTTGTTTTCAGCCCAGGAAATGAGCCGTTTATTCAATATGTGTGTAAAAATTTTACACAAGTGACTAATCAAGGAAACACCTCGATAATTGTTCGTATCGTTCACATCACCTTTTTTATACAACGGAATAATTATTGATTTAGTCCATTCCTCAGGGAATACACCATCTCTGAAAAGTTTATTGAAATATTTAACTAGAAAGGGAACTATCAAATCTCCTGAGGCCTTTATGACTTCACTTATCAAAGAATCAGGACCAGCTGCTTTGCCACACTTAAGACTCTGGATGGCTTTCTTTACTTCCTCTACTGTAATTTCAGCGTCCAGAACAGGGTCAAATGCCATATCAGAGACATCCAGTTTTGGATGGTCCACTCTTTGGACAAAACCAAGGTTTAACAAGTGTTCAAAATGGTTAAACCACTGATCCTGTGAAATTGTATTACTTATGTGGGAACGACTGCGATACTTATTGATTTCAGACCAAAAGGCCTGAGAATCATCTGCTACTTGCATTAAGCAGTTAATGCGCTCAGTTTTAAAACTACGTTTCTTCATGTACTTAAGTTGATTATATTCTCTCCTCATTTGTACATAGGCACATTTATCAATTGGATCCCCAGATCTCTTAAAAATGGTCAAAGCGTTTCTAACTCCCGTCTTGTTGTTTTGACATTCCTCATCAAACCAAGATTTTCTCACAACCCTGCTTTTTGAAGAACGATTTTGGCGCATACAAGCGCTGGCATTCATTAAACAATTAGTAAATTCATACAGTGCTCTGTTAACACAAGTATCAATCATATTGGCAGCATATTCTAGATTGCTGCAAAACAGGTCGATAGTACTGTTATATATGTATTCTGATAATCTATCCCTTTTCCATACAGTTACATTTTCTGAGATAGATAGAGGTGACAGTGGTGTTTTGCCTGTAATTTCTAACAGGATTGGCATGTGCTCTGATTCTACCCTGCTACCTACAGAAAAGTTCACAACGTTGTCTAACAAATCGTTAGAAATAAGGCAATAATCTATGACACTACACCCATGGGAAGATACAAATGTAAAATCACGACTAAAGCTACCTCTGTTGTACCCATTCAGAATACAAAAATCAAAACAAGCACACAAATGTAATAAATTTTCTCCAAAAGCATTTAACATTGTATCCTCAGACAATCTGTTTTCTTGAACAACGGGGTCGAATTGGAAGGGTCAGTCAGTAGATCAGTATGTGACCACGTTACTTGGAGGTCTGCTGTCCTTGCATTAAAGTCCCCGCAACATATCAGCTGAGCCTGTGGATAACAGTTTGTCAAGTCCAGGATGCAGTGTTCTATGGCGTCAATGTGGCAAGTGAAATTAGATGATTGGTAGTGCACTGAACCAGGAGGAGGGACATAAACAAATATTAACAGAATGTCACTGTCCACACAAAGCATGCTTTTAGACATCTTAATACACACCACGTGATCGGTATTAACTTTAATTGATGTAATGTGCTTATTAAGTATTTTATTGACTAGTAATAGAAGCCCTCCAGACCTACGTCCCATAAATGAATGTTTAATGGCTTTTGTCCTGAATTTCATGTAACCATTGAAGACACCATCCAAGTCGAACATATCATCTAGGTACGTTTCTATCAAACACACAATATCAAACTTTTGTACAAAAAGAAGAAAATCAGTATCTGCCAACTTACTGGCCAAACCATCTATGTTCCAGGAGAGACAGGACAAGTTCTTGGAGTGTCCACAAAATGTAACGGGCCGGCCTAATCCCTATTTGTTAGAGCCGTCTTTGTCTCTGAACTTGAACTTCTCAGTAAGCCGTCTCTGTTTGCTTCTGTCATTGAGTCTGCTTTGTTTGCTTTTGTTTCTGTTGTGTCTGCGTGTGACTGGAGCTCTTTGCGGTGTTGGGTTTGAAGTTTCGTTTTCATGGGTGATGCTGACAGACATCAGACCCTGGCTGGGATCACCTGGAGTGGCAGTGGCACAGCCGTGCACGTCACTACCAGTGATCACACTGTTGCGCTGAGGTACAGACTGCGGCTGACATTGCAGGACTGGTCCACCAGGCGGGGGGTCAGGCTGGAGGTGGGATGACGATGGGAGGTGTGGATGACGATGGGAGGTGGGATGACGATGGGAGGTGGGATGATGATGGGAGGTGGGATGGCGATGGGAGGTGGGATGGCGATGGGAGGTGGGATGGCGATGGGAGGTGGGATGACGATGGGAGGTGGGATGACGATGGGAGGTGGGATGGCGATGGGAGGTGGGATGACGATGGGAGGTGGGATGGCGATGGTAGGGGGTAGCTTGGTGGGGGCTCTGAAGACTGGCTTTCTACGTCATAAAACGTGACTGGTGGGCTGCGGAATGCTGCTGTCAGGCTTACATCGGGTGTGCTGGTTGCCTCTTTTTCTTGAACTGAGGTTCGGCAAGTGTTAGCCTTCTTAGAGGACTCAGCCGAGTGGGGGGACAAACAGGAATGATGGGAGGAGGTGGGCTGATTTGTTGGCAGGGAATGATCAGCGGGTCTGTTCGCTGCACCAGCTGTTGTCATGTCCTGAGCATCACTATGTACCGCTGCTAAGGTACTCCAGAAAAGCCTATGATATGCTTTTTGATTTACAAAATAGAAACAAGAAGATGAAAAATTGGGTCACACATATTAAAACACTGCTTTGTTCAAACGGTTTTGGGTATGTCTGGATGTTTGGAGAGGTAGGCGACGAGAAACATTTGATACAGATATTCAAAGAACGCCTACAGAACTGTTTTTGCCAACGTTGGTATGCGCATGTATCAGAGAGCAATCGGTTTGAATTATACTACTCATTTAAAAGCATCTTTGAACGTGAAAAGTATTTTGAATTCATTAAGAACAGGCAATTTAAAACTGCACTCGTGCGTTTTAGAATGGGAGTTTCGAGCATAAACAGCCATGTTTTCCGCTTTTCGGCAATAGATCAACCTGGTTGTCCCCTATGCTAGGCGGACGATGAGGACGAATTCCATGTACTATTCGAATGCCAGCAGTATAGTGACCTACGAGCTAAATATTGCATTCAAAGTGCAGGGACCTACCTTACCAAACGTGACCAATGCACAAGGGTTTTGAGTAGTAGCCTTGATACTCAACTGAATTTGTCTAAATTCCTCTTTTTGGCTTTGAAACGCAGAGCAAGTTTTGTTTTATGAACACATTTTTCTGAGATTACTGCGGTTGATATGGGATTTTTGGTAATGTGTGAGTGTTACGTTTGTTTGTCTCGTTTTCAATTTAACAGTTGTTTGCCTTCTCTTCATTGTAACGGGCCACAGGCCTAAACACAATAAAACATTTGTCAATTGTCAATTGTCAATTGTCTCTCTCTGTCCGTGTATATGAGTATTAGGTCTATAGCGATCGATTGCTTAAAGTAGATTTATTAACGAGTTCAGTTTGTAAGCGTGACAACCAACTTTCACTGTGCTGACAATCATTCTGGTATTCTTGATATTCATCTTACTATACAGCCGTAAACAAATTCATGAACACTTTCCAGTCACGTTAAACCATAATCCTAGTTAACTTTGCCTGAAAGAAAAACGACTTTTCAGTTGGAAATATAGCCTACCGCACAGAGTTCCATACTTGTAAACACTTTGCTCATCTACTAGCACTTACCCAAGACTGTGATGTCACGCGAATGTGTGTCTGGGCATCTTATCTCGAAGGCCACGGCATGATTCTCAGTAACATGTTTTTTTAGAATGGAGGCTGAGCTAATAGAAAGGATGATTGATGTCTTGAAGTGGCAATCTTCATCAAACTCTAATCCCCTTTAACATAGCTGTTTACACACGTTAACGAGGTCCCGACTCCCATCACCTCATTAACTAAAATCCTCCCATGAGGCTTTCTCCCTATGAAATATGATACGGTTTTCTAACGTAGTTCGCCGTAAAAGCACTTGAATTCACTTATAAAGAAAATACAAAAAATCTCAAATGAGTCAATAAATTGAAAAGGTTTATGAAACTTCTGACTTGGCTTACCTTTGGCATTTAACTACAACGTCACAAAGAGCAAACTAAATGATTTAAACTACGATTTTGCCAAGGGCAAAAAGATTTTCTGAAACATGAGCTCACCTTCGGCATTGAACCAGGATGTCAAAAAGAGCAATGTAAATTGCGTAAACTAGGATTTTACCGAGGGCAAAATAAATTTGAAACAGAGTTCCCCTTTGCTAAAATGGTCATATTAATTTAGAGGTCTGTGTGCACTGACATAGAAAGAAGGCGTGCTATTGTTCAATGCTGTGTAAGCTTATAAATTTGAGGGACGTGCTAATATGTAAAACAAAATTGACTGAAACACAAAGCGAACCAACAATAGAAAGAAAGCGACAAAATAAAAGAACTTACCGTAACTTAAAACCCGAGAAGCTGAGCAGACAGCTGAAGGGTAGGGGTAGGACGGGGGGGGGAGGGGGGGGGGGGGGAAGGCATGTTCTCTGGTGCAGAACGGACTTGTTTCAGTCCAATGACCACTCATTTACCTCTCTGACCCACTTTACTTAGCCAGTAGTGTACCTTAGTACTTGAAGTGCTCCGTGCGACCTGTCGAAAAAACACGAATGAAATTCATCCAGTTTAGTACACATTTGCTGTTCATCATTTTATGTCTGGATGACTTACAGAACAAGCAGTTTGCATTCTGCTGATCAGAAAAGAGAAATGAGTAAAAAGGGTGTAAGTATTAGCAGTCAAAACGCACATGTATGTAAACGTCGATCTCCTCTCTCTCTCTCTCTCTTCTCTCTCTCTCTCTCTCTCTCCCCTCTCCTCTCTCTCTCTCTCTCTCTGTCCGTTTCTGTCTCTGTCTTTCTGTCTCTCTCTGTCTATTCTCCACTAGACTAACAAATGCAAAGTGTGTTTATCTCTCTTTTGAAATTCGAAATTAAATCTGGTGGAACATCTCTGAGCCTTTATGGTGTCTACCATAAAGTGCCACAGTGAATGCCATGTTGCTCCCAGCATTTCATGAAGTACGTGTTTCATAGTTTGTGACCCGTTGCACAAAAGGCGCCGAGGAGGCTGCTCGACCTGAAAAAGATACGATCGTGTGATAAGGAAGTGACATGCGTGTAATCGGCACAGAAATGTTTCCTTTTCAAAGGCCACTGAGGCAGTTTTTTTTTCAGATTTGAACGGACATGACAAGGTTAAATATCCGTTTGAGCGTTCCATCCTTTTTGCTGCAGAGAGAGAGAGAGAGAGAGAGAGAGAGAGAGAGAGAGACAGAGAGAGAGACAGAGACAGAGACAGAGACAGAGAGATACAGACAGACAGACAGACAGATATGGGCCGGAAT
>JAMYXO010000461.1:0-22500 GCA_033310375.1 Conus canariensis | reverse complement strand
TGGCTGCCTCACAGAGGGCTTCTCGCTCAGCTCGGAAGTTGGTGGAGTATTTTCCTGTTGGAATTGCAATTTCTTCATCTCCGTCTTTGTATCGAAGGAAGATTCCAGCTCCACCATCCCTCGTTGCCTCTGTGGCGGAGCCATCTGTGAAGACATGGGTCCAGTCTTCCTGGGGATATTGGTTGCAGATGTACTCCATGGCCAGGGCCTTCCTTTGGGTGTCTGACTGTATTCCTCTCTTCTCCACTCCGGGAATGCTGGTGACGACTGTTGGGAACACCTGCCTCTTCCAAGATGGGTGGGTGACATTTGCCGGGATAGGCTTTGCTTCGTGTTCCATCAAGACTGGGCTTTGTCTTTCAAGGCGTCTTGACTGGCAGATGAAGCTGCCTCTTTTCAACCGGCTCTTGGTGGGTCTGCTCATTCTGTTGTTCATTGGATGGTTTTCAAGGCGTTTGAATTTTGCTGCTTGGATGAGGATCTTTGTGTCCCTTCTGTCCTCTAATGACTGTAGCCCAGTGGTCTCTTCCATCTTCAGGATTGGGGTGGATCTCATGGCGCCAATTATGACACGCTGAGCTTGGTTCTGTATCTTATTGAGGTGGTTGAGGTTAGACTTTGCAGCTGATGCCCATGCTGATGTCCCGTACTCAACTACAGGTCGGACTCTCCCTGTATAGAGTCTCTTCAGGATACGTTCGTCAGCCCCCCAGTTCGTCCCCGCAAGTTTCCTCATGATCGCCAGTCTCAACTTGGCCTTGCTACAGCATCTGGTGATCTGCTGTTTCCAAGTGAGCCTGCGATCAAAGGTCACTCCCAGGTAGGTAGGTGTGGGTTCCTCTGCAAGCCTTTGGTTGTTCAGTGTCAGCTTCGCCTCTTGCTTCTTGCTGGATAGGCTGAAGACTGTGTAGGTTGTTTTGCTTGAGTTGACAGAGACAAGCCATTCCTTGGTCCAGTCGCTGATCTTGTTGAGCGCAGTCTGGAGGCGTACCTGTGCTGTGGTGGTGTACTCTTCAGAGCACCAAAGCACCAGGTCATCTGCGTAGATCGCTCCTCTGACCCCTTTTGGCAGTTCTCTGACGATGTCATCTATGAAGATGAGGAACAACGTTGGCGAAAGGACTCCTCCTTGTGGTACTCCCTGTCTCAGCACCTTCTTCTTGCTTTTCTGGCCCTGAATCTTGACTCGGGCTTGGCGATTGTGTAGGTACTGGCTGATCCAGGTGTACATCCCCCAGACACACCACATCGCCGTAGTTTGAGCCTAAGTCCGTCCTTCCAGACTTTGTCGAACGCCTTCTCCATGTCAATCCAGACAGCAAGCGTGTTCTTCTTTTCTTGGAAAGCGTCCTCAATGCTTTGCGTGATGAATGTGATCTGGTCTTCTGTTGATCTGTGTTGGCGGAAGCCTGCCTGTTCAGGGCTCAGCAGCTGATGCTCCTCAAGGTGCCAGACAAGCCTTGTGTTGACAAGTCTCTCCATCAGCTTCCCTAAGCAGCTTGTAAGGCTGATGGGTCTGTAGCTGTCAGCCTTCGACTTGTCCTTTCCCTTTTTGTGAATGGGGATCATGTCTGCTTCCCTCCAACACTGTGGTACTGATCCTGTCTTCCAGCTGGAGTTAAAGATTTTTAGAAGGACTGCCTTGCTCTTCATCCCAAGATGCAGAATCATTTCATTTGTGATTCCGTCTGGTCCAGGTGACTTCTTCAGGTTGAGGCTCTGCAACGCTTCCTCCAGCTCTTTCTCTGTGAAAGCTGTGGTCATGACTTCCTCTTGGGGCTCTTCCTCATGAAGTTCACCTTGGGCCCTGTGCACTGCAGCTCTATGTTCAGGAGGGACTTCCAGATTGCTGATGTTTTCATAGACGTCTATGAAGTGGTCTGCTGCTTTCTTTCCAGAGAGGTAATTTCCATTCTCTTGTATTGTTATAGTGGTGTGACTTGTTGTTTCATTACAGAGGGTTCTAGCCAGTTTCCACAGCTTGCTGCCATCCCTGTCGAGATTTAGGCTTTCAGTTTTCTCTTGCCAGCTTTTTCTTGCAGCTTGTGCGCAGGACAGCTTGTATCTGGCAGTTACTTCCTTCAGCGCTATGTTATTCTCCAGTGATGGCTGCTTTTCTGCTCTGTCCCTGGCTTCCGTAACAGCATCTTCCAGATTCTGGAGTTCCTCCGTCCAGTAGGGCTTGTAATCTTTACGTGCTCCTCTTGGGATGGATTCTGTAGCAGCTTTCAAGACGGCCTTTGTGAAGTCTCGAACCATCTTGTTTGAGTCCTTCTGCCTGATGTTGATTGGCTTTGTGTGTGTATCAGTGAGGGTCTCGAAGAGAGTCCAGTCCGCCTTTCTGTAATTCCAGCGGGGAAAACACTTTGCTTGTGGACACTGTAAGTTGAGGTTGATAGAGAGTTTGACGGGCTTGTGGTCACTTCCTCCAAGCTGGTTGAGGACTGTTCTTGTGGTCCTGACGAACAGGTCGTTGGTGGCGAACGCTAGATCTGGTGTTGATGTGGTCATCCAGCGTCTAGAGTAAAAGGTGGGTTCATCATCTTCTTGATTAATGAGATGAAGATGTGTGTCAATCTCCCAATCCTCAACTTCTTCGCCTCTCTTGTCCGTCTCCTCATAGCCCCATCTCTCTGAGTGACTGTTAAAATCACCCACCACCACGCAGTTGTTGTCTGGGATGTTCATGTATGTGAGGGAAAGATCACGATCTTGAGGGCAATAGACATTGTAGATCCTGATGTTGCGTTCCTTAAGGACTATATCAATACCTTGGATCTCTGCCTGTTGATTGGTGTTGATCTTGAGTTCTTGTGCGGCGATGGAATTCCGCACCAAGATAAGCACCCCTCCTTTGTTTCTTTCCTCACGGTCCAACCTGATGGTCTCGTAACCCCTCACTTGAAAGCGATGGTTTACGGTCAAATGTGTCTCTTGGACACATGCGATATCAATATTTTCTTGATGCATCCTTTCTGCCAAGCCAAGTTTCTTTTTATGCACCCCTTCTGCATTCCACTGGAGAATGTTGAGCATTCTGGGTGGTACCGTTTGCTTGGCATTAGCAGGAGGATGAGGTCTCCTTCTTCGTCGCATTGACATGCAGAATTTCTTTGTCTGACCACCGACCGCTTGGGGTGGGCCCCTTTGAGGCATAGGGCCCGGCTCCCGACCTCCCCGGCGGGTCTCCGAAGGTCGAGCGCCACATCGAAATTCTGTGGACTGCATCATCATGGAGGCGTATATGCGTGGTATCGTGGTTTAAGCTGCGCCAGTGGCCCGATACCTCCGTCTTCAGCTGGAGTTTTCTTTCGGGGTGCCTCACCCTTAGCTCATGGCCCGTGCGTCCTGCCCTGTGAGCACAGGGGGGATTGTTTCTCCGGGGATCCCACCCCGGGGCTAGAGGTTATACCGCGCCTCTTGACCGCATGATGAGCCCGTCATAGGACACATGGGGTATTTCAGTGAGGACAACAGTGCCACCTGTTGACCCACCCCGTCCTGATAGGAACATCGCCAGTTGGTCCGGGACTGCTTATTCTGCCAGGCAAGCCTGACTTATATCGCAGCTAACCCCCATATCTGAGGGCCATTCCCCTATCCGCCACCCGGGGACCCGCCGAGTTGGGGATGGTCGCCCCACTACTGAATTGGAAGCAGCCTGGTCCCGGGTATATATATATATATATATACATAATGCTGGACAATTAAGTAGTGGGGGAAAACAAGTGCAGGCTAACAATTCTTCAGTCATTATAGTAATGACTTGGCAAAGATTTGAACTTTTAGAAAAAAAAATTGAAGATGAAGAAAATGGGGGGTATATATCATAAATATGAGAAACCCTTCACTAGCTGCCTGAGGGAACCATCGCAATCCCTCCTGAAGGCACATCTATTTGTATTGCCTGCTCCTAGGCCTTTCGTCCGCTGGATCGGACTCATCAGGGAGACACGGCTGATTGTGTCTGTGCTCTTGGTGTCAAATAGAGACACACCACAGTCCATAATTCTGTGGTGTTTTCACCACCAAGAGTTCAAAAGAGAATGCAACAGCACCCCCGAAGCAGCCAGCGAAGGGTAGCAAAATGGAACAAAACGAAAGTATATATATTGATTTTCTTGCGCATTGTTAATTTGTAATCTGTTGGTACTGCTATGATAGTACATAGTAAAACATGACATTTTAATACGGGCTTAAACGGACACTGTTTTTTTTAAAAGAATATTGTGAATCATGTTTTTGATCATTCAAAATCATAACTTTTACTGCTGTTCTTGGATAATACCGCTCATTCCTACGAACACACATATGCACATGCATGCATGTGCACGTCCACACCCACACGTGTGCACACATACTCGAATACACATGAACGCACAAATGCATACACACACGTACATGCGTATACGCCCACATACAAAGACACACTTATATACACACATATATGTACATATGCATATACGTGTGAATGCTTACACAAACCACAAATCACACACACACACCACACACACACACACACACACACACACACGCATACGCACTTCTGCACAGGCACACACACGTGCACATACATGCAGGCACACACGTGCACACACTCAAACACACACACAGACACACGTGCGGCGCACACACACACACACACACACACACACACGTGTGCGCGCACACATACACACACAAGCACGCATACGTGCGCACGCATACATACACACACACACATGCGCACGCGCACGCGCCCACACATGGGCCCGTGCCAACACATCCATACACACACATGTGTACATTCACTAAACACACATACAAAAAAAAAAAGTAAACAAGTTGGGTATTTTTTGCTCCCATAAGAAAACCTAACACAGAGTAACTTTTATTCAAGACTGGCACAGCCTTTTAAACTTGAATGAAGTCAGACAAATACATAGACGAACAATTTAATAGTGGGGGAAAAACAAGCGCAGGCCAACAACTGAACTATCTTCATAGTAATGACTTGGCAAAGATTTGGACTTAAGGAGGGGGGCGGGGGGGGGGGGGGGTTGAAGATGGAGAAACTGGGAACATGAAATTAAGAAAATATGTTACAGATATGAAAACTCTTGACTAGCTGCATAAGGGAACCATCGCAATCCCTTTTGAAGGCAGATATATTTGTATTGCCTGCTCCGAGGCCTTTCGTCCGCTGGGTCGGACTCATCAGGGAGTCACGGCTGGTTGTGTCTGCGCTCCTGGCGTCAAATAGAGACACACCACAGTCCATAATACTGTGGTGTTCTCACCACCAAGGGTGCAAAAAAGAATCCAATAGCACCCCCAAAGCAGCCAGCGAAGAGTAGTAAATGAAACCAAACGAAAGTGTGGGGAGGAAAAAAGTTGCTGAAAAACTAAAGACATTATGCAAATAGTATAAAATGTAGTATAAAAAAAAGAAAGACAACCAAAGTTAGGTAGGCACTCAAGGTCTGACCAGCGCATTGTCAGATATCTGCTAAGTCGCAGCCACGAGACCCTCTTCTTCAATTCTCTCATCTTAGTTGTTCATTCATTTATCCATCAGCTCAAAATCAAGCGTAGTGTGGTCTCAAAACTGAGCGGATGTGGTGTAGCGTATATGGACTAGTCCACACACAGTGACGCCTCCTTGATGAAACTGAAACTGAAACTGAAAAACTGATATCACCGATGTTTCCATACATGCAGTTTTGTTTGCTCTCTATTTAGTACTGTCATCTTTGTTTCACTCATTGCCCTGGTTCTTGGTTATTCCTATGCACAATATTGTGGACCATTTCATCGTCTTTGCATGGAACAAAATTTCAGGACAGGCATTTGTCCTGTTCGTCTCTGTTCCCGCATTCTCAACCGGGGCTATTTTCACAAAGAATGATCCAGAATGAGCTCGTTCTGTCCATGCAGACACACAAGGTGGGAACGGTCACAGAGGCACAATACTAGGGTTTGAACCTTACCCTTAGGTTATATGTTTTCAGTTCTATTCTTCCATTCAACGGCCCCACTGAGAGACACAGGCCACGATCCTTTGGATCAAATCAGTAACAACTACAACATCGCGCTTCGCCAGGACTCACTAGAAACTTACTTACGTTGTGTAAATTGTCTAAATGTCGGTAGTACTGTATGGGGAGTAGCAAATGGGTGTTTGATTGTGTGTGCCTGACCATTTTGCCATGACTTTAATGACTTTGATTCTTTCTTCTGTTAACTTTATTTCCACCCTCTCTCTCTCTCTCTCCTCTCTCTCTCGTCTTCTGTCTGTCTGTCTGTCTGTCTGCCTGTCTGTCCGTCTGTCTCTCTGTCTCTATCTGTCAGTCTGTCTGTCTGTCCGTCTGTCTGTCTGTCTAGCTGTCTGTCCGTCTGTCTGTCTGTCTAGCTGTCTGTCTGTCTGTCCTGTCTGTCTGTCTGTCGTCGTCTCTCTCTCTCTCTCTCTCTCTCTCTCCTCTCTTCTCTCTCTCTCTTCCTCTGTGTGTGTGTGTGTGTGTGTGTGTGTGTGTGTGTGTGTGTGTGTGTGTGTGTGTGTGTTAGAGTTAGATTTATTAAGGCTAAGTATTATTTTGACCCCTGTAGTTTTAGAGCCAACTTATTGTTAGCAACAAGAAATGAACATGCCCTCTACGATCTTGCTATGTACATATTTTATGAAGCTCAAAAGCCAATACGAACGGTATATTCATAATAGTTTGCGTAGCGTACATATGTGTAATGGCTTTTCCTTTCCATTTTCTTTACTGAGAGTCCTTCTCGTGTGTTGCATTGCGGGTGTCACCCCTTCAGTATGGACTATGGCCTCAATTTGAAGAAATCATTCGCATTCGCTCTCTCTCTCCTCTCTCTCTCTCTCTCTCTCCTCTCTCTCTCTCTCTCTCTTCTCTCTCTCTCTCTCTCTCTCTTGTGGTGTGTGTGGTGTGTGTGTGTGTGTGTGTGTGTGTGTGTGTGTGTGTGGTGTGTGTGTGTGTGTGTGTGTGTGTGTGTGTGTGTGTGTGTGTGTGTGTGTCCTACCTACATTAGCTTCATAGACTATGAAGAGTCATTCGATGTTTTGACAGAGAGACATTCTGGACGCTGTTGAGTCTCTGTGGAATACCCCAAATCCTTGTCTTCCTGATCGTGGGCAGCTGTCAAGAGATGTCATGCAGGATTACTAATATGGAACATTTATGAGATTGCTCGGAGATCCATCGGTCCTTCTGCTTTCTGGGGAGCAGCAGAAACAAAATCGTAATCTACAGAAAGTAGACAGTATAAAATGTTCCTGGCCTCCTCCTCAACACAAATAAGTAAATATGTCTTAGTTTGAAAAGTAGGTTGTAGCAGGTAAGCTACTATTTGTTCAGTTTACGCCCAACTACAAAATAGTGGGATTAGCAGTTTCCCAACGCACCTCACTCGAGGGTCGAGGTTGTGTAGACTAAGAAGTTGCAAGAGCGCGATCGTGTGCAGTCAGGTAACAACCAGCTTCCTTCACCAATCAACCGTTTCGTTAGACTTCTGCTACGCACATGAATGGCCCCATTCCTTTGGCAGGCTTTGAAAAACTGCTAAATGACAATAAGGCTTGACAGTTCCTCAAAATCATCATCAGTATTTGGCAGTGCACCCAGCAGTTTGGGTGGTCTTGGTCTTCAGGTCCATTGACAAAAAGCTCTGGACTCTGTCCTCCCTCAGGTTGGGCGAAGGACACTGGGGCGCAAAAACTAACACAAAGGGGCGCTAGAGCCATCCCAGGTAAGTGTTTGAATGCTAAATATGGCGTGTGTGAAGACATAAATGTTTGGCATTGGCGGCACATTGCGAATTCAATTGTCTTTTGAAACTTTCACACCCATTTGTTGTCTGAGGGCTCTCTTGACTAAACATCAGGTAGGCATATGACATTAGGTAACACACAGTTCGTCAAAACACAGTCAGCGAAAGCAAAGCATCTTGAGTCATCCGTTTATGTGCCATGATGTCGAATGTAAACATCTCTGACACTTCTGCAGTCAATCCTTCTGACGACCATTGTTGATTTCGGAACAGTGCTTCTTCCAAAGAATCCTGAAAATCGGCCCCACCAGGACGATCCGAAAAGAAATCTATGGAATAGAAGCTTTGCTGTTGGAAGGTCTTCATGAAACACGCTGTGAGCCGGGATTTCAAAAGTTAGGTGCACTACAGGTCAACATTTAAGGCCAAAGATTCTTTTCAAGGAACAGCTGTTCCATCATCGTCTTGGAAATGCATTCTGTTTCTAAAGGACTAATCACAGAGTCATACTTATGTCCACACACCATATTTTATTGAAAAGAATCCAATTGCTGACCTACAAATGACGTCAAATACAAGCACATCCTTTTGCTTGGCGTGGAACTACAGTCTGTTTCAGCGTAATGGAAATTTCACCTAGCAAAGGCATGTGAGAGCACCCCTTTGTCCAGGCAGTCACAGCCCAAGACGTCCCATCAACCGTCGCCTCATAGGCAGTGTTATGACACGCGTTGTCACCGGCTACAGTTTGTGCTGGACCTGCAGCCACAAATTGACGTGCCAACTCAAATAGTTGCTGGAGAAAAAAAAAAATGTGTATAACAGGTTGGCACATTCCGCAAAGACACACACTGTCATTCCGACAT
The DNA here is from genome assembly GCA_033310375.1 of Conus canariensis. Classification (NCBI taxonomy): domain Eukaryota; kingdom Metazoa; phylum Mollusca; class Gastropoda; order Neogastropoda; family Conidae; genus Conus; species Conus canariensis. The sequence goes on along the minus strand of JAMYXO010000461.1, from coordinate 13,870 downwards.
ATTTCGGGCAGAAATCATTGTGTCCAGAAATGTTTTCTGAGTATGAAGTGATACAGAAAGCTTTCAGAAATAGTTTATGACACATAGTTGGTATATTACTAACCTACTGCTGCCATGTTTTATTGACGGGACATTTCATAATCATTGCAAATGCCATTTATTAACAGGATCAACAAGGTCAATGGGTTCAGTGCTGTGCTGAGCTTTTGATGAATTGGGTTCATTTCCCTTATCATACTGAAATCTGAAATAGACACGTCATGGTCCATATTGATGTTTCAGTATTCTAGTGATCTAGAGCAGCGAATTCATAGGTTTCAATGCTACATTTCTGCCCCATCCACCACTGAGCTAAAGTGTACTTCCATAACTGGGCGTTCGGTATCATTAAAAAAAGGGAGGGGGGGGGGGGGTCATGTTTATGAATTTGTCAGTGTATACCTTCATTTTCTTATGTCCATTATCCTGAACGCGAGCGTGTGTGAGTGTGTGTGTGTGTGTGTGTGTGTGTGTGTGTGTGTGTGTGTGTGTGTGTGTGTGTGTGTCTGCGGACGCGTGTATGTGTGTGTGTGTGTGTGTGTGTGTGTGTGTGTGTGTGTGTGTGTGTGTGTGTGTGTGTGTGTGTGTGTGTGTGTGTGTGATTCATTGACTGACTTATTTGTTCGCTACTTCCAATTATTTACTTATTACGGTTTGTATCGATGTTTGTATTGATGTGAAGTCTCTAAGCTTAGCGGAGGAAAAAAAACTCTCAATGACTTTTCATTATTTTGCTCAGTGCTAACGCTGCAAGGCCGACATTTATAACTATTATGCAGCTGTAGGCCAGATTCAAAATGTCAGAGGTTAGACTATTGTCAGCCATGATAAAACAAAAACAAAACAACAACAATAAAAAAACACCCGCACCCAAATTAGGGTTATGGCTATCCACGGGTTATCTAACAAAAAGCTAGGCCCGCCCAATTAGACATTGAGGTGATGGCTTTTCAGGGCTCACCAGCTGAAAGCTGGCCACTACCAGATAGGCACTGGAGTGATGGCTTGCTCAGGATTATCCGTCTAGAAACCAAACTCACCTGATTAGATGCTGGGATGATGGCTTTCTTAAATTAAACACCTAGACTCAAGACTGTCTTTTAATTCAATGCACATTAATTTCACTTTATCTATTCGTTTTTACTCACAAACACAGACACAATCGACATAAATTAGAGTCGGCATATCTCACCAGGAGGGAAAAGCTAGGAAAAGCTATTGAGCAGTCAGTTTATTCTCACAATGTTCACTAATTTTCAGAAAGCTGTTCATTGTTGCTTAAAAGGGTCATAGTTATATGATACTACTCTTGAGAACGAGAAGATGACACAAATGCAAAATGTTGCAAAACCGTTGACCATAAATAGAAAATAGAAATTAACTGCAATAATCACAATGATCCAAAATGTTCCAGAAATTACATGATGAGGAGAATCGTTCACCATCCGACACCACATGAACTGTTTAACCTGCAGCATAATCTATTTACGGTTTTGCAGCAAACGTCCACACAGCCAGCATGTTGGGAAACGAAAAACTCATTAAAAACTCGTTTTTACCAACACAGATCGAACATCAAAAAGAATACTGGAACTTCAGTAACCAGAAATTTCCACCAGACTAATCATTCCCTTTATGATCTAAGATGCATAATTATAGAAAAGTTTTTTTCAGAGGACAGTGACTACCGACTTCGACGTGAATCTTTCTGGTTCAACAAATTACGTACTGTTTACCCAGAGGTCTCAACATGGTCACCTAGATTCTTCCTCATACCCTCCCTTCTCCCCCAAACTCCCCCTCCAACAGTGTCCCCACCTTTCGTCTCCCTTCGCCTCTACCCCCTCCCTATCTTCACTATCTACCCTCACTGCCACACCCTTCATTCAAACCTTCTTTTAGACCTTCCCCTCCCAGGCTCTTGACCATCTTCCTCCCTACCAGCTCCTATATTATGATTCCTTTACCACATACCTTTTGGTGACAACTCTTGCTGGTCTCCCTCCTACTCCCCCCCCCCCCCCCCCCCCCCCCCCCGCTTTCTATCACATTTACAATCCCCCTCGCTTCCTTTTTTGTGGTGTTGTGTTACCTGAGATTACACCTCCCCAACCTCTTCCTCACACGCGAGTGTGCGTGCGCTCGCGCCGCACACACACACGCACACGCACGTGTGCGCGCACGCACCAAATTTCCCCCTCCCCCCCCTTCCCCCCCTCTCCCCCCCCCTCCCCTGTTTACAATAATTTCGTTCCTGCCCCCAGTCCTTCCCCTCCCTACATGCTTTTACCCTCTTCCCTTTCCCCTCTTCCTTCCCTGTCCACCTCTTCGGGAGTAGGCATGTATGCGGTCAGCCTACTTTAAGATAGTACTCTAGTTGTGATTTACGTTATGAAGACATGACCTTACTTACTTATACACATAATTTGATATTTGCAAGATCTATGCATAGGCAAGATGAAGTCGTTTGAAATGCTCATAGACAATTGAATCTGCGACATGTAACTGAAAACCGGTATCCCTCTCTCTCTCTCTCCTCTCTCTCTCTCTCCTCTCTCTCTCTCTCTCTCTCTTCCTCCTCTCTCTCCTCTCTCTCTCTCTCTCCTCTCTGTACGAGTGTGTGCATGCGTGCATGCGTGCGTGTGTGTGCGTGAGTGTGTGCGTGTGTGTGTGTGTGTGTGTGTGTGTGTGTGTGTGTGTGTGTGTGTGTGTGAGTGTGTGTGTGTGTATGTGTGTGTGTGTGTGTGTAAAACTGGCATGCACAATTATAATGTTTGAATTTTTTTAATAGGGACTGGCATCCCTTTTCCATTGTGAAGGAATATAGTCATCTTTTCGAGCGCCCGCGCGTATGTATGTGTGTGTGTGTGTGTGTGTGTGTGTGTGTGTGTGTGTGTGTGTGTGTTGGTGTGTGTGTGTGCGTGCGTGCGTGCGCGCGTGCGTACGAGTGTGTGTGTGTGTGTGTGTGTGTGTGTGTGTGTGTGGTGTGTGTGTGTGTGATTAAGAAAAAGCTTACGTGAAAAAGAAGGGTTTCAGGGACAGATAATTTGAACAATTACATTTCAGCAAGATGACCAACCAGCATGTTGTTTTTAAAAGCCAACACGACTTGGAGCCCATGCGGAAGCGATGTTAAAAGCATGAGATGTCAAAGACGTGTAAAGATGAAAAAGTTCAGGAGTCAAAAAGTGGCTTCCATAGAAAGACAGAGAGAATGACTGATAATCCTTTAGTGAGTATTAGTTGTACCAAGTCGGTATTTTCTTTGACCATAAACACCTGCTAGTTTTGCAGTGGTAATACGTTAATTTTGTTGATAAAGAGTCCTCCAGAAGAATCCATTAGCTCTTCGTCTATGCATAGAATAGACATTTTTATATGAATATCACTAGCTCCACTTCATACTGTAGATTCTCAAACAACATCAACAGCTTCCAGGTATTTGTGTTAATATGTTATCTAAAATTGTTTTGCAAAAGCAAACTGCAGACTCATTTCTGCAAACCTGATCGATGTGCCTTTACCACTTTAAAAGTTCACAATCAATTTCGCCCAGAACACAACGTTTGTTAAACTGTGCAGACTTAAAGTTAGATGCTTTCGTTGTGTTTTTGCCTTTGTGTATGATTATGTATACTAAAAGCATCAAGGGACATGCAGTTGTTGCATCATTCTGAGTTATCATTTCTGCTCTATTGTGAAAAGTGATTGTACAGAATTCATTACTACAGTGAAGAGAGCAGTCACCAGCAAACAGATTATAAATGACATTGTTATGTGACATGCGGACTGCCAAATCATTTACAGGTTAAAAAGTCTCAGAACAGAGCGTGAAAGCGCACTGCAACCTGCTGTTCTTTTAGGAGAAATATATACCACTGAAATAAACACAGTGACTTCTGTTCACCACCTATGATTGACAGATGGAGAGGACTGGAGGGTTTGAACACACTTGTCCAATTTATTATAGTTATTTTTTGTTGTTCTCAGGATCAGTAGCGTTCTTTAAATCGAGGGAACAGTATCGGTGATCTTGTCTTGATTAATAGCAGATAGCCTCATGCCACAGAGTCGACTAGACAAAACTGAGGGAATGATATCGGCATCAGTCAGACTCGAATGGGTGAAGCAACTGTTGAAATGACATATTTTTGATTGTTTGTTTCTATGTGTGTTTCTCAAGAGAAGTGGATGCAAATAATAATAAAGACATTTATCTCCGTGGAGAGAGAGAGAGAGAGAGAGAGAGAGAGAGAGAGAGAGAGAGAGAGAGAGAGAGAGGGGAGCGAGAGAGATTCTTATCACTATCATCATCATCATCACCACCATTAACATTATTATTACATTTTTTCTGTTTGCTATCCCATCTCCTGTGCCTCCTTAGTGACACTGCACCCGCGCCGCTTATTCCGACCCAAACTCCCTCCTCCCTCTCCCCTGTCCACAGCCACAGCCTGGCCCAGCCCGCCACAGCCCTGTCACCAGCAATCTTTACTATTATTGTTATCATCATCATCTTCATCATATATTGTCATTATTATTATTATTATTATTATCATCATCATCATTAGTAGTATTTTATTATTATCATTATTATTATTATTACTGTTACAATTATTATTATTATCATTATTACTATCATTATCATCACCATCATCATCATCATCTTTTATTATTATTATTAAATTATTATTATTATAACTATTATTACTACCACCACGTCATGATGTTCGAACTTTCTAGAATCTGCTATGTTTGTGAATTGGCTGTGCTCCGTGTTTTCGCAGCCTCCAATTTGGAGTATTTGAGGGAGAAAGGTGTGTTTGCCTAGTGATATAGTTGAAGGATATGTCTCTGTTTCGTGATGATTGTGATGGTCATATCACAACTAATTCAGAGCTCTCCAGCTGGATGTAAATATTTAAAACTGTTACCAGAGTCGACATTGTCTCTATCTGAATCTGATTCAACGAGCAATGGGAACCAACTCTTGCTATTCAACTCAATAACCGTCCTACGTCCACTGAAGTATTTTCAAAGAATAGTAATTTGATTCTTTTCATTCAAATACAACTAGTTGAATATCTTGTTTCTAAAATGATACTAAATTCATGAAACACTGATCAAACAGAGTGCAAAACTGATTTAGAGTCCCAACATACTAAAACGCTGAGCAAATTCAGTGACAGATCAACAAAAAATGTCAAAGCCATAACAATCGCAACGAGTTCTGTCGTGAAAATGGATAAATCTCCACCAGCCTTATAGGATTTTACTAACTTTAGGGAATGAGTAATAGACCTGGAATCTCCGCGCCTATTATCTAAAAAAGATCCATCCTCGTAAATCGTAAGATAGCTGGGATATGTTTGTGCTAAATGTGTTTTAACTGACGTGGTCAAAATATTTAGATCTTCGTCATTAAAAAGAAAAGGAAAAAAATCAGTGTAATGTATACCCAAACAAGCTCTACTTAATTCATACGATGGTAAGAGCGTAGTGTTTATAACTGAAGCAACATTCTGTGGATTAACGTACTTTTTCCCCCCAAAAGTGGAAACCATAAATGGATTTTTTTTAAAAAGTGTTTATCATTCTTGCTATTTTGGGCTCCATTTTAACAGAATTTCTCTGTGCTTACTCTGAGTACATACACTTTGCAGCTACCACGTTTCTCATTCGATCAAGGGGTGAGAATTCGTCTGATCTGTAAAATGTTGTTGTATTTGTGTGAAATGGAACGCCAGATATAAGGCCAACTTGATAGAGTTAATATTCAAACACAGTAATTTCCTCAAATAAACGTTAAGAGCAAATACAAAGAAGACTTCTTTCGAGTGAAAACTTCTTGTGTAAGTGTATGAGGGAGTGAGAAAGAATGAGAGAGAGAGAGACAGAGAGAGAGAGAGAGAGTGTGTGTGGTGGTGGGTGGTGGTGGTGGTGGTGGTGGTGGTGGTGGTGGTGGTGTGTGTGTGTGTGTGTGTGTGTGTGTGTGTGTGTGTGTGTGTGTGTGTGTGTGTGTAAGTTTGTGTGTATGCGAGGGTATGGGTGTGTTTGTATAGAGATGTGTGTATTGATGTATGTGTGTGTGTATTCGCGCGCGCGCGTGCGCGTGTGTGTGTGTGTGCGTGTGGTGTGTGTGTGTGTGTGGTGGTGTGTGTGTGTGTGTGTGTGTTGTGTGTGTGTGTGTTCGTGTTTTTGTGTGTTAATCATGTTCCTTTTCTTTGAATGAAAAATGTTAACATTCTTGTGTGTGTGTGTGTGTGTGTGTGTGTGTGTGTGTGTGTGTGTGTGTGTGTGTGTGTGTGTGTGTGTGTGTTTGTTGTGCGTGCGTGTGTGTGTGTGTGTGTGTGTGTGTGTGTGTGTGTGTGTGTGTGTGTGTGCTTGTCTTTGTCTGTTAATCATGTTCCTTTTCTTTGAATGAAAAATGTTAACATTCTGTTCATAATGTTTTCGTAAAGGACAGTACCGCCGTAAGCTAATCTGACAAGAAATTGATTTCAGTCAGTGTGTGTGTGTGTGTGTGGTGTGTGTGTGTTGTGTGTGTGTGTGTGTGTGTGTGTGTGGTGAAGAGAGAGAGAGAGAAGACAGACAGACAGACAGACAGACAGACAGAGAGAGAAAGAGAATCAGTACATTGTTAAGCAGACCGAATGGATGCAAAACCACGGTTTCTATCAAACAGGTAGCTTAATCGAGTACACATATACATACCCACTTACTTGTCTTCAAAAAAGCAGTGGCTTGGACATAGTGAGACAGAATCTACGATGTTGTTTCATGTAACGTTTAGGTTGTTCTGCACTCAAATGTTTCAGAAATGGCACCACACAATCTTGTGTGTGTGTGTGTGTGTGTGTGTGTGTGTGTGTGTGTGTGTGTGTGTGTGTGTGTGTGTGTTGTACTGATATTTTGATAGTTACATCATGTATCAGTTAAAGGTGAGATGAGATGAGAATTTTAGGTGTATGGACTGTACTAAGACATCTAAGAATAACTTAGTGCGTATGTTCATTTTTCTCTAAACGATATTAGTATCCAGTCATTGCTGTTCAATGTGTTGAAGTAAAGTCTTGGTCATATTTGGTACGGGAGCATCTCTTAATGGCTGGAAAACTAGTAGATATATTAATCAAAAGCATCAGAAAAACAACGTTCTGAGAAAACAAATTGAAGTAATAAATGGAGTATTCCATTTCTCTGTGGCTTTGAGCATAGTTGGGTGAGCATGAGTGTGACATGCTCAACACTGACGCAATGGACGAACCTGGCTTCTGACAAAGGAATTTGCAGAACTATCCTTTTTTAATCCTTGTGCGGTGAGCTAAGCCTGTACAGCTGTTTGAACACAGTTTCCTGTACTCTCTCTACAAAACAGGCAACTGAGAACAACCGTGCACTTCAGAACCTTCTCTGGAAACAGACAGACGAACTGGCGAAGGAAGGCACCGAAATGAAGCAGCCACACTCATACAGTAACGAGGCAAATACCCTTGTAAGAAAGAGAAGGGAGGCAACTCATCACCAACAATAGCAGCAACAACATCACCACTTTCTCCCTCCCCTAATCTGTACAGGACAGCTCGTCATCCTTTTACTTTTTGCTAATGTGAAGGTTTTCAGCCAAGTGTCACAACGTGTGCAAAGGGGTATGCCAGACCATGGCAGGATAGCGACCAGGCACACTGATCAGTAACTGCAAGAACAAGATTCGGTGCATTTTGTGTCAGTTTGGACTTTTTCTAACGATTTGCATGTTTAAAGACATCCATTAAGTGAATTAAACTAGTGACGTGAATTCATTTTACGGCCCAAGAAATACAGACACCTGCAATGCTGGTTAGGAAACGAGAGCAACACTTTCAGAGACGCATCCTTTAAGTGGAAGAAACACATTTATTTGGTTCCAGTCTTCTCATCTGAATATATAGCAAACTCAACTCTTGGAAGGAGCCAATTGAGAAAAAAAAAAAGCCCACAAAGATATGACTCTGATGGGGATCGAACAAACAATCTCACAGCCGGCAGTCCGCGATACTGAAGACTGAACCAAGGCGGTGGTTTAGTTCTCTTTCACAGATTATGTTGAGAAGGTTTACTCATATTTTGTCGACATCAACGTATTTGAGTTAAGCTTTCATGGAAGAACATTTCAACATTTCGGTTATATTGATTTCACTCAAACATCAACCAGGGCAGGGCAGCAAATCAAGAAGTGTGGTTCCTTTTCTTAAGCCACGTTGCACAGACGGCACGTATTCGTATTTCAGATTCTGAAAATACGTTTACTTGCCGTCTATGTGACATGGTTAAGAAGAAGAGAGAGAGAGAGAGAGAGAGAGAGAGAGAGAGAGAGAGAGAGAGAAGACAGAACAGACAGACAGACAGACAGACAGACAGACAAGAGACAAAGACAGACAGACAGACAGACAGAGACACAGACATAATGACAAACACAGAGAATTACCCCCCCCCCCCCCCCAGCTCCGAGCCCCTCTCCTCCGCCACCCCTACAGAGAGAGAAGAAATGGTTACTCTCAAAAAGCCTTAATTCTTGAAACCAGTCATTAATTCTGGCCGACAAATTGACTTGACGATGATTAAGAAATGAAATCCGGAAAGCAAACGTCCTAATTCTTGAAACCAGCCATTATTTCTGGCCGTGAAATTGATTTCATGATAATTAAGAAATCAAATCCGGAAAGAAAACACCGCTGGCTGCAATTTCCTTTGACTTCAATCATTAGCTAAGATATCAATTTCAAAGATGCGCATGCTTTCTACTCCCTTAACTGACGACGTAAATAAGACAGTGTTGAAACTCACTATGAAACTCAGTTTCTAAGACTCGGCACAATACTGGCCTGGTTGAGAAACATACACCTGCCCTGATGCTTTCAACTCTTAACAATTTCTGGACCCCCGAAAACACTCGGCGTAAAGGGAGGCTGCCAGGCTTAAGGTCATAGACGGGGGGGGGGGGGGGGGGGGGGGGGGGGGGGGGGGGGGGGACGTCTTTCAACTTGAAGGCTTTTTGACATAGAAACTCCACTGCAAAAACCAAACATCTTAATACTGAGACAGGTTCTGAAAAAAAAAACACCATAAAATGTGCTATTGTTAACCAGTAACTGTATATACACGAAGACGTTTGAAACAACCCTCCATACACATGAAAGGAGTACTAGATCGTGGCAGTCTGCATGGAAATGCCACTGATCTGCAAGCTGAACCTGAAGGGTTCAGAATCGGAGACAGGAACTCTGGCATTCCATGGTAGTTCTTCAGGAAAGAAGGTGTTAAAGAATGGGAATTTGCCATTCATTGTATACGTTAATTTTCTCCAGAAAAGCAACAAGTCTGATTTTTAAAAAAAGGAATCAATGAAGTGTATTTGCAAATGAAGCATGCAAAGAAAACTTAGCATTCGGGTCATGGGGTAACGTGCATTGAGAGATTGTGAAAGAAGTCGAAAGCTATTCGACTTTTGTATTACATACTAAAACAGAGGGAGAAGACAGACAATCAAACACGACAAACAAGTGTGGTGTCGTGTGTGTGGTGGGTGGGGGGGGGGGGTGAGAGACAGAGAGAGAGAGAGAGAGAGGCACACACAAACGGCGCGCGCGCGCGCGCGCAGAGAGAGAAGAGAGAGAGAGAGGAGAGAGAGAGAGAAAAACAGACGAGACAGAGAGAGAGAAGAGAGAGAGAAGAGAGAGAGAGAAGAGCAGAAGAGACAGCAGCACACCAAGAACAACCACACCAGACACAATACATGCATACACTACACTGACAAGAACTAACAGACCAGCATACAAACTACACACTACCACACTCACTACTATACTATACTCCACCACACTCACTCTACTCACAACCACACACACCACCAACTACTACTACTACTACTACCTACTACCACCACCACTACTACTACTACTACTGCTACTACTACTACTACTACACACCACTACACTACTACTACTACTACTGTACTAGTAGTATAGAGTTATATAGTAGATAGTACTACACTAGTAGTATACTAGTAGCTACGTATACTACTACACAACCGACTGCGACAGTCGTATCTGCACACTCAGATAGACAATGTGCGATACACTAGTAGGACCAACACCTAACTATTACATCATACAACACCACTGACGCACTACTACACTACACTACTACACACCACACTCCCACTACTACTACTAACCACCACTACTACTCTACTTCACTACTACACCACCACAACACTACTACTACTCTACTACTACTACTACTACCACCACCACTACTACTACTGTACTACTACTACTACCACCACCACTACTACTACTACTCTACTACACACCAACCACTACTACTACTACTACACACTACTACTACTACTACTACCACCACCACCACTACTACTACTGCTACTACTACTACTACCACCACTACACACTACTACTACTACTACTACTACCACCACCACCACTACTAACTACTACCTAACTACCACCACCCCACTACTACTACTGCTACTACTACTACTACCACCACCACTACTACTACTACTACTGCTACTACTACTACTACTACCCACCACCACTACTACTACTACTACTATAGTAGTAGCAGTAGTAGTAATAGAGGTGGTGGTAGTAGTAGTAGTAGTAGTAGTAGTAGTAGTAGTAGTAGTTAGAAAGCGTACAATTACACAAAACGCTGCGATCAGGTCGTTTTCTGACACTAGTGAGACAAGTGTGCGAACTGTGAGGAAGTGACCTGTGAAAGCTTTCATCAGGTACACACCCTGTCGCATCTTGATTCACTCTCACTGTGAGAAAGTGACCTGTGAAAGCTAGTTAACTTATGTGCATCTGTCTTTCATGCAGTAAAAAAGACTTCTTGACTGCAACTTAAACCGAACGAACTGTCCCTAAAGCAACATGGATAAGATTAGATCGATAATTTATTAGAGGGATTCCAGTTAAGACTCGCAGTAACGCAGTTTTCTTTCTTGCCTTTTACAACACAACACACACACACACACACACACACACACACACACACACACACACACACACACACACACACACACACACACACACACACACACACACACACACACACACACACACACACACACAAGGTGTGAGGCCCAAAGGAAGTAACTCAACACTGATCAAGTGGGTACACGGGGCTATGATTGCCTCCCTTGCATCTTTCTCTCTCTCTCTCTCTCTCTCTCTCTCTCTCTCTCTCTCTCTCTCTCTCTCTCTCCTCTCTCTCGCTCCCTCCGCTTACCTCTCCATCCAACCCTCATCCTCCCCCCCCCCTCCACACTAGCTCCGCATCCCCAGTACATCATCTTAATTCCCCATCCTGACCCTCCCCTTCCGATCTCCATCCTGCTCAACCCCCCCCCGCGCTCAACCTCCCACCTCCCCTCCGGATGCCCCGTCCACGTCCACACACCCCCTCCTCTTCATCCCGACTCATAACCCCCCGTCCTCTCTCCCGCCCCAGCCCCCCCTCCCCCCCCCCCCCTCCCCCACTCCCCCCACTCCCTCGCCCCCCCACCGCCCCCACCCCCCCCTCGCCGCAGAACATAGACCCGCGCACTACCCCCTCCTCCTCGTCACCCCACGCCTCCTCCCCTCAATGACGCTCCAACCGGTCATACGCTCACTTCTCTCATCCTCCGTCCCTCAATCAGTTCCTGTCCCCCAACCAAGGCTCCCCCCATCCCCCCCCTCCTCTATCCCACACCCTCCCCAAAGGTCCCCCCCTCTCCGCCCCGCGCCCCCTGCTCCTCCCACCCTCCCAGCACTCCTCTCTCGCCCCCTCCCCCTCCTCCCCCATCCACCCAGCCCCGGATCATCCGCCCCACTCGTGCGCGACCGCCCCACCACCTCCTCGCAACTCCTCGCTCGCCGCCCCACGAACGACTCCCATCTCTCTCCTCTACGCCTTCCCCGCAGCCAGCACGGCTCCGCACTCCCTCCTGAGCCCACCTCCCCTCCCCCACACTCTCCCCTCCCTCCCCCCCCCCACTCACCCAGCACCTATTACCTCCGTCCAAGAGTCCCTCCCCACCGCCCACCTGACGCCGTCCCCCATCACCCCTCCCCGCACCCCGCCTCCTCCCCCTCACCAAACAGACCTCCTCCCTCCCATCCCCCCTCCACGCTCCCTCATAGGCGGCATCGCTCACAACGGCCTCACTTTCCACCACCTGGTAGTCAGGGCTCTCCACTCCCTCCGTCTCCACCCCGCGCACTCTCCCACGACGTTTTCTCCGAGCTCCGCGTCATCTCCCGATTGCTTCTCATTAAGACTACCCCCCCCCTCGTCGTCGCGACATAAGGTCTCCCGAGACACCATACCCCTCGCCTCCTCCGAACCCCACTAACCCCCGCGACTCGCTCCGTCATCTGCACGTATCAAAACGGACTAGCTCAAGCATCACCCACCCCTCCCCTCCCCCCCACGCCCCCCCCCCCCCCTCCAGCTCCCCTCCCCACCCCCCCCCGCCAACCCCCCCCCCCCCTCCACCCCCAGCCCCCACCCCCCCCAACTTCGCCATGTCGCTTCACTCCACACTCTCAGCCGCATCCCCCGCTCCCATCTCCCCCTCCCCCTCCGCGCGCCCCTCCCTACCCCTCCACCCCCCCCGGTCCCCACCCCCCCGCCGACCCCACCTTCCCCCCCCCTCTCCCCCTCCCCGCTCTCCCCAACCCCCCCCGCTCGAGCCCGGCGGCGCCATTCTTGCCGACGCTCCCTATGTCCCACTCTTCAGCCCTCCCCCAGCCCAACCGGTAGAAGCAATCCTCCCGCTACCACCACCCCCCCCCCCCCCCCCCCCCAACCAACCAACCCCGCCCCCGCAGGCCATGCGAATTCCAACGCAGTCCCCTCACCAGCCCATCTTCCGTCCGCCTCTCTCTAGCACCCCTACCATCCCCCCCCGTCAACATCTGTGCACGGATCCGCCCCCACTCACCTCCTCACTAGGGCCCCCCCAGCGACCCCGCCCCCCCCACCCGTCCCGGCCACCATCCCCCACCTCCCCCCCGCAGACCCCCACGCCCCCCCTCATGCCCCCCGCCCGGACACCACGACCCCCCTCCACCACCCGCACATATGCCCAGCCCCCTGCCCCCCACGACCACCCCCGCAACCATCTCGTCTCCCATTAATGTATCGGATCTATCCCACTCCTCCCGCGCACCCTCATTCCTCCTCTCAGCCCTCATCGACTCCCACGCCCCCAACCGACCCCCCCGAAAATCCTAAAATTCACCTATTTACGATCCCCCAAACTCTCTCCCCCCACCTCCCGCCCCGCCCACCCCCCGCCCAACCGGCCCCCCCCCACATCACCACTTGCACCCCCCCCCCCCTTGCGCTCCACCATTCCCCCACCCCCCCCCCCCCCTCACCCCCTCAACCCCTACGCCCACCCCCCCCCGCTCCGCCCTACCTCCCACCCCCCCCCGACCCTCCCCTACTGCCACCCCTCCCCCGCTCCGACCCCCCTCGTCCGCCTCCCCCCACCCCCCCCCCCCCGAGTACCCTGCCCCCCCCTGCCCGCCCCCCACACCGCCCTCCCCCTCTCTCAAAGACCCCCAAACCCAACCCCCCACACCCCTCATCCGTCTGCCCCAGCCCCCGAGCCGTCCCGCCCACCCCGCCCTCCTCTCCCACCTTACCCCAACTACGGTTACTCCTCTCCCCATCGGAATTCTGACAACGAATCGACACCTCGCTCTCCCAACTCCACCCGCCCTCTTCCCGCGCCAAAAGTCCCTCCGCCCAAGGCCGCACCCCCCACCCCCCC
>JAMYXO010004614.1:0-17112 GCA_033310375.1 Conus canariensis | reverse complement strand
GGGGGGGGGGGCCCCCAAAAAAAAAAAAGGGGGGCCCCCCCCAAAAAAAAAAAGGGGGGGGGGGAAAAAAAAAGGGAAAGGGGGGGGGCCGGGGGGGGCGGGGGGGGGGGGGGGGGGGGGGTTTGGGGGGGGGGGGGGGGGGGGGGGCCCCCCCCCCGGGGGGGGGGAAAAAAAAAAAAAAGGGGGGGGGGGGGAAAAGGGGGGGGGAAAAAAAATTTGGGGGGGGGGGGGGGAAAAAAAATTTTTGGGGTTTGGGGGGGGGGGGAAAAAAAAAAAAGGGGGGAAAAGGGGGGGGGAAAAAAAAGGGGGGGGGGGGGGTTTTAAAAAAAAAAAAAAAAGGGGAAAAAGGGGAAAAAAACCCCCCCCCCAAAAACAAAAAAAAACCCCCCCCCCCCCAAAAAAAAAAAGGAAAAAAAAAAAAAAAAAAAAAAAAAAAAAAAAAAAAAAAAAAAAAAAGGGGGGAAAAAAAAAAAGAAAAAAAAAAAAGGGGGGGGAAAGGGGGGGGTTTTTTTTTCCCCCCCCCCCCCCGGGTTTTTTTTTTTTAAAAAATTAAAAACCCCCCCCAAAAAAAAAAAAAAGGGGGGGGAAAAGGGGGGGGGGGGAAAAAAAAAAAAAAAAAAAAAAAATTAAAGGAGGGGGGGAGGGGGGGGGGGGGGGGGAAAAAAGGGGGGGGGGGGGAAAAAAAAAAAAAGGGGAAAGGAAAAAAAGGGGGAAAAAAAAAAAAAAGGGGGAGGGGGGGGGGAAAAAAAAGGGGAAAAGGGGGAAAAGAGGGAGAAGAGGGGAAAAAGAGGGGGGGGAAAGGGGGGGGGGGAAGAGGGGGGGGGGGGGAAGGGGAAAAAAAGGGGAAAAAAGGGAAGAGGGGGGGAAAGAAAAAAAAAAAGGGGGGGGGGGGCCCCCCCAAAAAAAAAAAACCCCCCCCAAAAAAAGGGGGGAAGGGAAGGGGGGGGGGAAAAAAGGGGGGGGAAAAAAGGGGGGGGAAAGGGGGGAGGGGTTTGGGGGTTAAAAAAAATTTTCAAAAAAACCCAAAACCCCCCAAAGGGGGGGGGAAATTTAAAACAAAACCCCCAAAATTTTTGATTCCGCCCAAAAAAGTTCCCATTTAAAAAAAAAGGAAAATTTTTTTTCCCCCACTTTGGGCCCTTTTTCCCGCCCCGGGGTTTTTCCCCCCTTTTCCTTTTTGGATCAATTTAAAAAAATAAATAATTCCCCCTTTTGGGGCCCCCAAACGAAAAAGCGGGGTGAAAGGGGGTTGTTGGGGCAGGGTATTTAAATTGGGGGTTTTAAATTTAAAAATGTTTTTTAAATCTTTAGATGTTTCAAAGGGCCCCTACGCTTTAAAATTCTCTTTAAAACACCCTAAAACCCAAAAATTTGAAAAAAACCAACCCGCCCAATTTTATTTTCCCCAACCCAATTTCCCAAAGATTTTCCCCCCCCCCCCGAAAAAAACTTCCCCCAAATGGGGGGGAAAAGGGGAAAATTTTGTGGGGGTTGGTTTTTTGGTTTTGGTTTTGTGTGTGTTGGTGGGTGGGTTTGGGTGGGGGGGGGGGGGGGGGGGGTTTGGGTGTGGTGGGGGTCCCGGTCCCTTTTTTGGGGGGGTATTTGGGCGTGTTTTTGTTTTGGCGGCCCCCGGGGCCCCGCCCCCCGGGCCCCTTTGGGGGGGTGTTTTTTAAATTTCTTTCAAAAATTTTTTTTCCTTTTTAAATTTGGCCCCCCCCCCGGGTTTTGGCCCCCCTTGTTTTTTTTTTTTGTCCCCGGGGGACTTTGGCCTTTTTTCCCCCCCCCCTTTCCCCCCCTTTTCCCCCCGGGAAAAAATTTCTCTTTCCCCTCTTGTTTTTTGGCCTTTTTGGGTTTTGGGCCCCTATGCCCTTTTTAAACCCTTTCTTTTCTCTCCCCTTTTCCCCCCTTTTTCCTCCCTCCCCCCCCCTTTTCTCCCCCAAACCCCCCCCCCCCCCCCCCCCCCCCACACCCCAAACCCAAAAACCACACCCCAAACCCCCCATAAAAACCCCCCACAAAAAACCAAAACCCCCAAAACCCCCAACGCACCGGGCGGGCCCCAACCCCACCAAAAACCCCCAACCGCCAAATTAAAAAAAACCGGGCATGCCCCCCCCATTTCCCCCGCGCACGCCCTTTTTGGCTTTGCCACAACCCACACAAACCCCCAAAAACCCCAACCCAACAAAACCCCCCCCAAAACCCCCCAAAACCCCACAACACCCCCCAACAGAAATCCCGGGGGTTTCCCTTTTTCCTCCCTTTGCAAGGGTTTTTCAAATTTTTCATTAAACCTTTTTCTCCCCTCCCCCCTCCCTTTTCCCCTCTCCCCTTTTCCCCTTTTCCTCTCTCCCCCCCTTTTTCCCCCCCTCTCTCTCTCTTTTCTCTTTCAAACAACCCCACACCCCAAAACCCCACCAAACAAAACCCACAACCCCACCCCCAAAAAAAAACCCCCACCCCAAACCCAGGGGCTTACGGGGCCCCCCGGCAGGGCCAAACCAAAAATTAAAACGGGCCCCCCCGCACGGCCGGCGGGGGGGGAAACCACACCCCCCACCCACACCCAAAAAACCCCCACCACCCCCCCCCACCCCCCCAAACAAACACCCCCCCCCCCACCCCCAAAACCTTTTTGGGCGGGGCCCCAAAAACCCCACAAAAACCCAACAGCCCAAAAAAACCCAAAAAGTTTTAAAGGGGCCCAGCCCCAGAACGGGGAAACCCTTTAAAAAAGGAATTAGGGGGCCAAATTCAAGCCCCTTTGGGGAAAATTGGGGTTAAACCCCTTTCCTTTCCCATGGTAAAAGGGGGCCCAAAACCCAAACCAACCCACCCCAGGGGCCCCCCCCAAAACAAAAACCCAAAACTTTAGGGGGAGGAAAACCCGGGGTATCAAAAACCCCGTTAAAAAAATGCCGTTTAAAAACCAGGGGAAAGGTTTTTTGGGGAAAAACCCCCCCAAAACTTTTTTGGCCCCACCCCCGGGAAAACCTCAAGGGGGCCCCCCTTGGGGGTTCCCAAAAAAAACCATCCAAAAGGGGGGGCAGGGGACCAGGTTTTGGGCAAAAACCGGGGGGGATTTTTCGCCCAACGGGGTTTGGGCCCAAGTCCTTTGGCGCGGCCCCCGGGTTTGGGGGGGCAGTTTAAACCATTTCCCCCCAATTTCCCTTTTCATTTTTCCCTTTTTCCCCAAACAATTTGCCCGGGGAAAGGCCCCAAAGGGGCAAAAACCAAAACCGTAAAAAACGGGTTCCCCAGTCCCCCCCCTTGGTCCCCCCGGTTTTGGGTAAGGGGGGGCCCCCCCCCCCCACCCTTTTGGGTTTTGCCCCCTTTTTAAAGTTGTTTTCCTTTAAAATTGGAAAAGGGGTTTTTTTTTTGGTTCCCCTTTTTTTTTTTTAAAAGGGTTTGGTTCACCTGGGGGGGAAAAGTAAGGGGAAAGGGGGGGGAAAAAAAATTTTGAAAGCCCCCAAAATCTCCCCCTTGTGAAATAGGGGGGAATAAAAACGGGGGGAAAAGAAAAAAATTTACTTTGGGGAACAGAAAAAAACCCGGGGGCCCCCGGGGTAGGGGGGGTTTTTGGGGTTTTGAAATTTTTTGGGTTTTTAAGTGGGGGTTAATGCGGGGTTAAAAAATATGGGTTAAAAAGGGGAATTTTTGGGGGGGATGGGGAAAAGGGGAAATGGTTTGGAAATTGGAAAGGGAAACCGGAACTTTAAAAAAAAATGGTGGGGTATGGGTTTAAAACAAAAAAATATAGAAATGGGGGGCCCGGGTGGGAATGGGAATAAAAGGGGGATAAAACGGAAAAAAAACCCAACGGAAAAAACCACGGGGCCCAGGGGGGGGGGCCAAAAATTTGGGGGGAAGGGAAGGGAAAAGTGGGGGGGAACGGGGACCGGGGGGCCCGGGGCCCGGAAAGGGCAGGCGGGAAAAAAACCCCAAGGGGAAAACCCGGGGAAAACCCCATGGGGGGGGAAGATTAGATGGGAAAAAAATAGCAATTGGGATGGGGAATGGGTTTTTTAAAAAAGAAAAAAGATAGATAAAAAGGGTTTGGGAGGGGATGGTTTGGGGAATGGTTTTGGGAGGGGAATAGATAGTTTGGGAATTAAAAATAGATAAAAATTTAAAAGATAGTGGGTTTGGGTTTTTGAAAATAATTTTAAAATTTTAAATGGGGGCCGCTTGGGAAACCCTGGCCCTTGGTTTAGGGGGGGAATTTGGGAAAATTTAACAAAATGTATACGGGCCCCCCCGGGGCCACAAAAAACCAAAGGGGGGCGATAAAGGGGGCCCCGAAGGTCAGGGGAACCCAAAACCGGGAAACCCCGGGGTGGGGGGTGGGGGGGAGGGGCAAAAAAAAGGGGGTTTTAAAATTTTTTTTTAAACGGGCCCCCCCCCGGGGGGGGAAAAAAAGGGGGGAAAAACCTTTTAAAAAATTTTTTCCCCCAAACCCCCTTCCCCAAACCACCAACCCCCCTTTTCCCCCCCCCGGTTCCCCCCCGGGTTCCCCCTCCCCCCCTTTAACCCCACTACCCCCCCCCCCCCCCCCCATTTCCCCAATCCCCCAAAATTTCCCCCAACCCCAATTTTTTCCCCCCGGGGGGTCCCCCCCCCCTTCCCCGGTCCTTTTTTCCAGTCCTTTCCAAAGAAGGGGGGGGGGAATAAACCCAAAAAAAAAAAAAAAAAAAGAAAAAAAACATTAAGGGGGGGAAAAAAACAGACCCACGGGTTTAAAAAGGGGGGGCCCCAAACCTTTTTTAAAAGCGGGGGGGAAAAGGGAAAAGGAAAAAAACCAAAAAAAACCACCCTTACTTTTAAACATGGTCCTTTTACAATTTGGAAAATTCCCCAACAAAAAAGGGGGGGAAAACCTTTTTGCCAAAAAAAGGGGGTGTTACCCGTGGGGGGCCCCAAAACCCCCCCCCCAACCCCCACCCCCAACCACACGATTTAACAAAAGACGGGCCCTTAGGGAATGAAGGGGGAAAAAAAGGAAAAAGGGAAAAAAACAAAAGGGCCCCCGGGGGGAAAAAAACCCCAAGGGGAAAAAAGGGGGGAAGAGAAGGGGGGGGGAGGGGGGGGGAAGGGGGGAGGGGGGGGAGAGGGGGGGGGGAGGGGGGGGGAGAGGGGGGAAAAGGGGAAGAAAAGAGAGGGGGGGGACAAACGGGGGGGGGGGGAACAGCCCGGGGCGGGGCCCCGGGGGGCCCGGGGAGGGGGGGTCCGGGGGAACGGGACGGGAACGGGGGGAACCGGGGACGGGGAACCGGGCCAGGGGGGGGAACCCCCCAAACAAAGGGGGGGGGAAGGGGGAAAAACAGGGGGAAGGACAGGGGGAAAAGGGGAAATAAAAAAGGGGAAAAGGGGGGGAAAAGTGGAAAGGGGGGAAAGGGGCCCAAAGGGGGGGGGGGACAAAATACAAAAGAAAGGGACATAAAAAGGGGGGGGAAAGGGGAGGGACGGAGGGGGCCCAAGAAAAAAACAGAGGGGAAAAAAAGGAAAAAAAAAAAAAAAAACAAGGAGAAAAAAGGGGAAAGGGGGGGGGGGGGGGGGGGGGAAAATTTTTAAAAAAAAAAAAAAAAAAAGGGGAAAGGGAAAAAAGGGGGAAAAAAAAAAAAAAAAGGGGGGGGGGGGGGGGAAGGGGGGGGGGGGGAAAACCCCCTTTTAAAAAAAAAAAGGGGTAAAAGGGGGGGGGGGGAAAAAAAAATTTAAAAAAAAAAAAAGGGAAGGGGGGGGGGGGTTTTTTTTCCCCCCCCCAAAAATTTTCCCCCCCCCCGGGGCCCGGAAACCAAAACCCCCCCAAAAAAAATTTTGGGGGGGAAAAAGGGTTTTTTCCCCTTTTTTTTCCAAAAAAACCAAAATTTTTTTAACCAAAACCCCCCCTTAAGGAAAAAAAAGGGGTTTTTTTTCCCCCCCTTTTTTTTAAAAAATTTTTTTTTTCCTTTACGGAAAGGGGAAAAAAATTTTTTTTTTTTTTTCCCCCCAAAAAATTTTTTTTTTTCCTTTTTTAAAAAAAAAAGGGGTTTTTTTTTTTTTTTTTTGGGGTTTTGGGTTTTTCCCCCCCTTTTTGGGGGGGGGCCCCCAAAAAAAAACCCCCCCCCCCCCCCCCCGGGGGGGGGGCCCCCCCTTTTAAAAAATTTAAAAACCCCCCCGGGGGGCCCCCTTTTCCCCCCCCCGGGGAAAAGGTTTTCCCCCCCCGGGAAAAAACCCCTTTTTGGGCCCCCCCAAAAACCCCCGGGGGGCCCCCCCCCAAACCCTTTAAAAAAACCCCCCCCCCCCAAAACCCCCCCCAAAAAAAAAAAGGGGGGGGGGGGCCCCCTTCCCCCCCCGGGGGGGCCCCCCCCCAAAAAAAAAAAAAAAAAACCCCTTCCAAAAAAACCCCCCCGGGAAAAAAAATTTAAAAAAAAAAAACCCAAAAAAATTTTTAACCCCCCCCAAATTTTTTCCCCCAAAGATTTAAAAAGGGGGGTTTTTAAAAAACCCTAGAAAACTTTTTTCCATTTTTCCCCTACCAAAATTCCCGTTTTTTTTTTTTCTGTGGTTTTTTTTTTTTGGGGGGAAAAAAATTTTTTTAAAAAAGGCAAAACGGGGGGGCCCCGAAAAAAAACCAAAATCAAAGGGGAAAAAAAAAAATTTGAACTTTCCCAACCCTTTTAACCCAAATATAAAAAAAAAAAAAGGGGGGCCTTTGGGAAAAGGGGGCCTTTCGTGCCCCCCCCCAAGGGGGGGGAGGGGTTTTTCCCTTTTCAAAAGGGGCCTTCCCGGGGGTCTCGGGGAACCCTTTTAATTCCCCCACTGAAAAAATTTTTGGGCATCCGGGGGAAACCCCAAAGCCCCTGGGATACCCCCCAAAAATCTATTTCCCCCACGTGGGGCCCCCCCCTAAAGGGGGGGAAACCGGGGGGAATAAAAAAATTTTAACATCTTTTTGCCTTATGGGGCCCTTTAAAGGGGAAACCCCTGGGGGAACCCCAACGGCCCAAAAATTTACCCCCCTTTCCCTTTCCCCCGGGGGCCCCTTTTGGGAAACCCAAACTGGGAATCTGGGGGTTTCCCCGGTTGCGCCCCTAAAGGGGGGGGAAAACCTTTGGTTTTTTGCCCCCCCTAGGGGGGTTGTGGGCCCGGTTTTCGGGGAATCTGGAAGCCTTTCTCCCCTACCCCCTTAACCCGTTTTTTAAAAATGTTTGCCCAAAGCCCCCACAAAGCCCCCCAGGGGTTCGTTTGTTTCCCGGGGGAAAGGGGGCCCTTTAAAAAATTTTCCCAAAATTAAATTTTTAACTCCCTTTTTGGGCTTTTTAAAAGGGAAAGGGGGGGTTCCCCCGGGGGACCTTCCCCCGGGCTTCCCCGTCCCCCCCGGGGGGCCCCGGGGGGGGGGGGGGGGGGGGGGGGGGGGGGGCCCGTTTTAAACCCTTGGGGGCCCTTTTTTGGCCCTTTTCCGGGGGAACCAAAAGGTTTTTGACCACAAAATTTCCCTAAAAAACCTTTTTTGGCCTTTCCCTTAAAGGGGGAACTTTGGGGGGGCCCCAAGCCCCCGTTTTTAACCCCCTTTATTTCCCCCCCTTCGTTTTGGGGTTTTTAAAAAGGGGGGGACGTGGGGAAACCCCAACAAAAATTGGGGGACTCCCCTTTTTTGGCCCCCCTTAAAGGGAAATGGGGGGCCCCAAGCCCATAAAAAAATTTTATTTAATTTTATTTTGGAAGTTTTTAAATGTGGTGGGGGGGTTTTCTTTTTTTTTAAATTTAATTTTTTGGGCCCCCTGGGGGAAAAAAAAAAAATGGGGGCTTCGTGGGGGGCCCCCTTTCAACTTTTTTCCTTTGGGGAAAATGTAAATTTGGGTTTTGGGGTTTTTTTCCAGGGGGAAGGGGGTTTTTTATTTCCGGCCAAATTTGGGCCCTTTAAGCTAATCCCCCCGGGGAATTTAAAAAAACCCCCGGAAGTTTGGAAAAGGCCTTTTCCGGGGGGTTCCGGGCCTGGGTCGGGGGGTGTGAAATGTTGGTTTTGGTTTTTTGGGGGTGCGGGGCCTTTGGGGGGGTGCTTTGGGGTTGGGGTTGGGGGGGGCCGTGTGGTGTGTGGTGTGTGGGGGGGGGCCCCCGGCGGGGGCCCCCCCCCCGGGGCCCGTTTAATGGGTGTTTTACATGTAAGGTTAATTTTTTGTATGTGTTTTTGGGGGGGGGAAAGGGAATTTATTTTGTGTTTTGGTTTAATTTGAAAGTGAAAACCTAAAAATTTCCCGGGTTTATGGGGTTGGTTTTTATTTTTTCTAAAAAATTTTTTTTTGTAAGAAATAGGGTGCCCAAGGTGTGGTTTTGTTTTGGCCCCGGCGGGCCCCTTTGGTTTATTAAAATTGGGGCGGGGAGTGTTTTTTTTGGGGAGGGGGGGGGGTGGGGGGTTTTTTTTCCCCCCCCCCCGGGCTTTGAAAAGGCAAAAGCGAAAAAGTTTCCCCCAATGGGGGGGCCCCACCGTTTTTTTGAAAGGGGTACGTGGGGGGGGCCGGGGTTTTTCCCAACAATGTGTTTTGCAAAAAAATTTTGGGGGGGGGGGAAAAAAACAAGCCCCCACAGAACAAAAAAACAGAAGGGGGGAAAGGGGGAGCCCAAAAAAACCCCCCCCTGGGGGCCCCAAATTACAATTTTTCCCCCTTTTTTGGGGGGGGGAAGGGGTGGGGGGGGGTTTCCCCAAAGGGGGGGGGGGCCGGGGGGAAATTGGGGGAAACCGGGGGAATTTAAAGGGGAGGGTTTTTTTTAACGGGGGTTTTTGGGGGAAAAAAGGGGGGTGGGGGGGAAGGGTTTTGGGGGCCCCCGGATTTTTTGGGGGGGGAAAAAAAAAAGGGAAAAAGGAAGGGAAAAGGGTTCCCCAAAAAAACCCGCCCCAACGTTTTGCTATGGGGAAACCTCGCCCCCTTTGTTAAAGGGCGTTTGGGTGTCCAACAAAAGGGGGGCCCCCCCCCAAAATACCCGGATTGGGGGGGGCCCCACTGATATCCCGGGGAAAACCCACGGGGTTTTCCCCCTGGGGGAACCCCCTTTTCCCCTCCTTTCCCCCAAAACCCCCTTCCCCTCTCCCCCCCCAAATTCCCCCCTTCCCTTTCCCCCTTTTCCCTTCCCGGGGCCCCCCCCCCCAAAAAAACCCTTTCCTGCCCCCGGGCGGAATTCCCCCTTTCCTCCTCCCCCTTTTTCCCCCCCCCCTTTTCCCCCTTTTCTTTTGGCCCAGGGGTTAACGGGGGGGGTTTCCACCCCCCCAAAAAAAGGGGGGAAAAAAAATTCGTCCCCCAAGGGGTTTTCCCTGGAAATTTTGGGGAAAAAGTGGGGGAAAAATTGGGGAAAAAAATTCCTGTTTTCCCATTGGGGGAACCCCCAAATCGTTTATTTTTTTTTCTGGGGAAAAGGGGGCTTTTAAAAACCCCCCCCGTTTTAAAAAAAAAAAGGGGGAGGGGAAAAGGGGGAGATAATAATGGGGGGGAAAAAGGGGGGAGGGGGCCGGGGGGAAAGGGGAAAAAGGGGGGGGAAGGGGGGGGAAAAGGAGGAGGGGGGGTTTAAAAGGGCCGGGGGGGGGGGGGGGGGGGCCAAGGGAAAAAAAGGCCCCAAAGGAAAAAATTTTTAAAAAATACAAAGGGGACCCATAGTTAAAACTTTTAAATTTTTTCCCTTTTTAAATTTTTCCCTTTTTGTTTTTTTTTTTTTTTTTTTTTTTTTTTAAAAAACCCACCTTTTTTTCCCCCTAATGGAAAAAGGCCCCCTTCCCAACCCAAAAAAAGGAGGAGGGGGAAAGGGGGGGGAGGAAACCCAGGGGGGAGGTAGAGGAGAGAGGGAGAGGGGGGGAAGAGGGGGGGGGGAAAAAAAAACCGGGCCCAGGGGGGGGGGGAAAAGGGGGGAAATTTTGGGGGAGGGGGGAAGGGGGGGGAAAAGGGGGGGAGAGGGGGGGGAAGGGGGGAAAAAAGGGGGGGAAAAAGGGGGGGGAAGAGGGGAGGGGAAGGGGAAGGGGGGAAAAGGGGGGGAGGGGAAGGGGGGAGGGGGGGGGAGAAGAGGGGGAGGGGAAAGGGGGGAAATCCAAAAAAAAAAAACCCAAAAACCCGGGTTTTAATTTTTCCCTTTAGGTTTTTCTTTTGCCCCCCAACCACAAAAAAGGGGGGGACGGGGGAACCGATTTTTCGGGGGTTGGGGGCCCCAAATTTACCCCGGCCACCTTTTTTAAAAACCCCTTGGAAATGGGAAAAACTCACAGGGGGAAGAAAATAAAAAAAAAACTGGCCCCCGGGAAAAATTGCGTCCCCAACCCCCATCCCCAAAAAATTTTTTCCGCCCCCCCTTTTCTATAAAAAGGCCCGGGGGGCCGGAAAGGGGAAACGGGGGGGTTGGAAGGGGGGCCCGGGGTGAAAAGGGGGGGGAAAAGGGAAAGGGAGGGGGGGGGGGCCCCCAAAAACGGAGAAAAAAAAGGGGAAAAGGGGGCCCCATTTGAAAATTTTTAAAAAGGGAAAAAGGGGGGAGGAGGGGGTTAAAGGCAAAAGGGGGGGGGACAAAAAAGGGGGAAGGGAAAGAAAAAAAAAAGGGGAAAAATTTGGGGGGAAAAATTTTGGGGAACCAAAAAGGGAAAAAGAAAAGAAAAAAACCCGGGAACAAAAGGGAACGGGAACGGGACGGGGGGGGGACCCAAGACAGACAGGGGAGAGAGGGGGGGGAAGGGGGGAAAAAACCCGAGGGGGGGGGGAGGTTTTTGGGGTTACATGGGGGAAAAAGGCAAAGGGGTAGGGGGGGGGGGGGGAGGGGAAACCCGGAAAACAAAAAATTACGGGGCCCCAAACGGGAAAAAAAGGGGGGCCCAACCCCCCGGGGGCCCGCCCCCCCAAAATTTAACAAATGGCAAAACAATTAAAAAAGGGTTGCAAAAACCCCGTGTTTTTAATTCCTTTTCCCAAATTTCCCCAAAAAACCCCTTTTTTTCCAAGGGGAAAAAAGGGGCCCTACAAAACCCCTCCTCCCCTTTTCCCTCTCCCCCCCCTTTTTCCCTCTTCCCCTCCCCCTCTTTTTTCCCCCCCCCTCTCTTCTCTTCTCCCCCCCCTCCTTCCTCTCTCCCTTCTCCCCCCCTTAATATATTTGGGTTGGGTGTGGTGTTTTTTTTGGGGGGTTTTTGGGGGTTTCCCCGGGCCCCCCGGGGTTCTGCCCGGGCCCCCCGGGCCCTGTTTGTTTTCCCTTTTTTCCTGTGTGCCCCCCTTAATGGGGGGTTGGGGGTTTGGTGTGGGGGGGTTTTGGTGAAAAAACAGCCCCTTAGTAACTGGGGGGGGGGGGGGGGGGGGGGGGGGGGGGGGCCCCGGGGAGAAAAAAAAAGGGAAAAAAAATAGGGGAGGGGATATAGGGGGGCTGGAAAAAAAAAAGATTGGGGTGGGTTTGGGGGGGCCCTTTTTCCGTTTAAAAAAAAAAACCCTTTTAAAATTTTTGGGGTTTTTTTTTAAAGGGGGGAACCCAAAATGGGAAAGCCCCATTTTTAAAAAAACCCGGAAAACCCCAAATTTTCCATAGGGGCCCCCTTCCCTTCCCCCAAAAGGGCCCTTTTTCCGCCCCGCGGGTTTTTTGGGGCCCCCCTTCCCCTTTTTTAAAATCAATTTTTTTTGGGGAACCCCATAAAATTTGGGAAAGGTTTTTAAACCCCCCAGCCCCATTAAAACTTTTTGTTTCCCACCCCCACCAAAACCACC
This sequence comes from Conus canariensis, assembly GCA_033310375.1. Lineage (NCBI taxonomy): Eukaryota > Metazoa > Mollusca > Gastropoda > Neogastropoda > Conidae > Conus > Conus canariensis. The sequence goes on along the minus strand of JAMYXO010004614.1, from coordinate 5,419 downwards.
ACCCCCCCCACCACCCCAAACCAACCCCAAAAACCCAAACCCCCCCGTTTTTTTTTAACCCCTTTTGGGACACAAAAAGCTACTTTTTGCCCCGGGGTTTTGGGAGTAAACCTTTTTAAATTTTTTAAAACAAAAACCTTTTTTTCCCAAAAAAAATGATTAGTTTTTTATTTTTAAAAAATTTTGGAAAACCGGGTTTTTAAATCCGAAAATTAAAAAAACGGGCGGGTTTTTTTTCCGGGGGAAAAAAAATTGCTTTCCCCCAATTTTTGGGGGGGGAGTGGGGCCCCCCGGGTACCCTTTATACGGGCTTTTCTCCTTAAATGGAAATTTGGTTTTTTTTTTTAAAAAGGAAAACCCCCCTTTGAAAACCCCCCCGAAGTAAAAAACTTTTTAAAAGGGGACCCCAAAAATTTTTCCCCAAAAAAAAAAAACCCCCATTTTTTTTCCCAAAAAGCCAAGTAAATTTTTTTTTCCCCTGGCTCTAAATTTTCCCCATTTGGGCGCGCCCCAAAAGAAAAGGATAAAACAAACCGGCAAAAAATTTTCCCCCCCCCTTTTTTGGTTTTTTTTTTCCCCCATAGTTGGGGGGGAACCTTGGGGGCCCCCCTTTAAGGGGCCCCCCCGGGGGGCCCCCGCCCCCAAAAAGGCCCAGCATCCCCCGGGGAAAAAACAAAACCGAAAATTCCCAAAAAAAATTGGGCCCCCCCGGGAAAAAGGGGGGGAGGGAAGGTTTAAAAAAAAAAAGGGGGGGGGGAAAAAAAAACCCCGCCACTATTTTGTTTTTTTTTTTCCCGCGGGCCCGGGAATTTCCAAATTTTTTTGGGTAAACCCAAAGGGAAAAAAAAGGGGCGAAAAAAACCCAATTTAAAAGGGGAAAAATTTAAAAAGTTTTTTCCCGGGGTTTTTTAAGTTTTACAAATAAAAACGAAAAACAAAAACCGATTTTAAAACCTTACCCCCGCCCCAAAATTTAAATAGCCGGGGGGGACCTAAGAACCCCAACGGGGGGTTTTTCCCCCGCCCCCCAAGTCTTTTCCTTTTGGGGTAAAACCCCCCCTTCCCCCCCCCAAAATTATTTCTTTCTTTTTTCCAAATGGGGTTTTTGTTTTTTTTTTGTTGTTTTCTTTCTTTTTCTTTTTTTTCCCCCGGGAAAAGTACCCGGAAAAGGGTTTTTTTTTTTTTTTCCCCTTTTTTTTGGAAAAAACCCTTTTGTAAATTCCCCCCCCAAAAGGGTTTCCCCCCCTTCCCCTTAAAACCCAACCCCCCCCTTTGGCTGGCCCCTTTTGCTTTAAAACCCATTTTTAAGCATTTAAAAATTTAAAAGGGCAACCCCTTGTCGAAAGCCCTTTTTTAAAAAAAAGTGATTTTTCCCAGGGGGGGAAAAAAAGCTGAAACCCCCTCTTTCCTCCCCCTCTTCTTTTCCCCCCTCCCCCTCTCTCCTCCCCCCCTTTTTTCCCCTTCCCTTTTTCCCCTTCCCCTTTCCTCCTTTTTTCTTTTTCTTTTTGTTTTCTTTTTTTTCCCCGGGTTCTTTTCGGGGTTTTTTCCCCTTTTTTTTTTTTCCCCTTTTTCTCCTTTTCCCCCTTTTTTCCTTTTTTTCTTTTTCCTTCCTTTTTTTTTTTTTACCTCCTCCTCCCCCCCCTTCTTTTTTTTCCTTTCCCCTTTTGGGGGAAATTAAATTTTGGGGGAAAAAAATTTGGGGCCCCCGGGTTTTTCCCCCGGCAGTTTCCCCCAAAAGGGAAATTTGGGTCCCCCCCCCCGGGCTTTAAATTCCACGTTTGGGCCCAGTTTTTTTTAAAAGGGTTTTTAAACCATGGGGGGGGAGGTTTTAAAAGGGTTTTTAAAAACGCGGGGGGAAAACTCCCTTAAAATTCTTGTAGGGGGGGCCCCGGGGGAAAAAAGGGGGGGGGACATTTTTGGGCCGGGGGGTTTGGAAAAAAAGGTTCCCAAAGGGTTTTCCATTTTTGTTTGTTTTTTTTCTTTTTTCTTTTTTTTTTTTTTTAAAAACGGCCTTCCCCCCGTTTGGTTTTCCCTCCCAAATTTTGAAATTTTTCCCTTTCCCAAAATCCCCACCCCCCCCCACCCGGGCTTCCCCCTACACAAACCCCCCCCACAACCCCCCCCCCCCAACCACACACCCCCAACCCCAACCAAAAAACCCCAAAACCCCCCACAAGCGGGGGTTGGGGGGCGGGCCACCCCGAAAATATGTTTGGGTTTTTATTGGGGGGGGTTGGGGGGTTGTGGTTTTATATATAAATAAAAATTATAATTTATATATTAAAAATTTAAAATTAATTTTAATTTTAAAAAAATTTTTCCCAGGGGGGGGAAAAAGTTTGAAAAAAGGCCGGGGTTTCCCTCCCAAAGGGGGTTTTTTAAATAGGGGGCTTTTTAAAAAAGAAAAAACCCACGGGCCCTTCTTTTTGTTGGGTTTATTTGTTTTTTTTTTGGGGAAAGCCCGGGGGGGGGGGCCCACCCCCCCGGGTTTAAAATTTAAAGGGGCCCCCCCCCAAAAAAAAAATCAAAAAATTTCCCAGGGGAAAACTTTTTAAAAAACAGCAAAAGGGGCAAAAAAAAAAAATTTTTCCCAAAACCCCTTTAAGGGGGGGAACATTTAAAAAAAAATTTAATTTTAATAAAAAAGGTTTTTAATTAAAAATTGAAAAAATTTTTTCCCCCTTTGGGGTTTTTTTCCCTATTTTTTTTTTTTCCCCTTTGGGCCCCCATGTTTTCCCCCAAATTTCCAAAAAATTAAATTTTAAAATTTTCCCCCTTTTTAATTTTCCCTTTAATTTGGGGTTTTTTTTTTTTTTTCTGGAAAAAAAAAAAGGGAAACCACCCAAAAAGTCCCTTTTTTTTAAATCCCCACCCCCCCTGGGCTTTTCCTATAGGGGGAAAAATTTTAGGTTTTTGGGGCCTTGGCTGGGCTAACCCCATTTAAAAAAACTGGGGGCCTCCCAAAAAACCCCCCTTGGTTTTTTTTTTTCAAAAAATTGCAAAAAGGGTAAAAAAAATTTTGGGGCCCAGGGGTTAAATTTGTTTTCCCCCCTTTGTTTCCGTTTTTGGGTTTGGGACGTAAAAAAAACCCCGGGGGAACATAGGGGGCCCAACGGAATTTTGGGAAAATTTCCCAATTTTTAAAGTTTTTCCCCCCCCAAAACAAAGGAAAAAAAAGGGGAAGTTTGGGGGCCCCCTTGGGGTTGGGGGGGGGAGGGGGGGAGGGGGAAAAAAAAGAAAGGGTAAAAGGGAAAGGGGGGGAAAAGGGGAAAGGGAAGGGGGGGGGGCCCCGGGGGGCCCTTTTGTTTTCCCACACCCCCCCCCCACCCCTTCCAAACCCCCACAAAGTTTTACAACCCGTCCCAATCCCCGGTTGTGTGTGGGGGGGCCCCCGGCGTTTTTTTTGGGGTTTGGCCCGGGGGGTCCCCTTTTGCGTCCCCTTTTTTTGGCCGGGGGCGTGCTTTGGGGCCCGTGGCTTTCGGTTCCCGGGGTTTGGGTGTTGGGGGTGGGGTTTGTGTGTTTTGGGGTTTTCCCCGCGGGGCGGGGGCCCGGGGCGTGTGTTTTTTCCCGGTTTTTTGCGGGCCCCTTGTTGCCCCCCGGGGGGCTTTTGGGGCGTCCCCGGGGCCCGGGCCGGGCCCCCCTTTTTTCCCCGTTTTGGGAAACCCCCCATTTTCCCCCCCCCACTTTTTAAAATTTTTTCCAAACCCTTTAAAATCCCCAAAACCCCTTTACCCCAAAAAATTAAAAAAAAAAAAATTTTTTTTAAACAGGGGGCCCCCAACCAAGTTTAAAAACCCCTTTTCCGCTTTTACAAAAAAAGGGTTACAAATAAAAAAAGGGCAGAAAAAAAATTTTTTTTCAAAAAAAAACCCCCCCCCCCGTTTTTTTTTTCCCCCTTCGTTCCCCCCCCCCCCCCCCCCCCCCCCCCCCCCCCCCCCCCCCCCCCCCCCCTTTCCCTTTTTTTTTTTTTTTTTTAAAAATTTTCCTTTTTTCCTTTTTCCCGAAAAAGACTTTAACAAAAAATTTCATAACCCCCCCTTAAAAAACGGGGGGCCCCAAAAAAAGGGGAAAAAGGGGGGGGGATGAAAAAAAGGGGGGAACCCCCCCAAAACCCCAAGGGAACGCCCTTAATTTAAAGTTTACAAGGTTTTTTCGAAAAAACCCGATCTTTTTGAAAAAAACCCCCCCCAACCTTTCCCCCCCCCCCGTCCAAAACCCCCAAAAAAAATTTTTCCCCAAAACCCCCTTTTTTCCCCCCCCAAAATCCCCCCCCCCCCCCCCCCCCCCCCCCGGGGGATGGGGCAAAAAACCTTTTCCCTTAAACCCTTTTCCCAAAAATTTCCCCATTTCCCCGGAGGTTCAGTTTTTTAACCCCAACCTTTTTGGGGGAAACCAAAAAATTAAAGGGCCGACCCTTTTTTCCCCCCTTTTTAAAAATTTCCCCCCCCTTTTTCCCCCTTTTTTTTTTTTTTTTTTTTCCCCCCCCCCCCCTTTTCCCCAAAAATTTCCCCCATCCCCCCCCTTTCCCTTTCCCCCCTTTTTTTAAACCCCCTTTTCCATAAAAAAACCCCCCCAAAAAACCCGGGAAATTGGGGGAAAACCCCCCCTTGGGAAAAACCGGGCCAAACCAAAAGGGGGTTTAAAAGGGGGGGACGGGGGGGGGGGGGAAAGAAAGGGGGTAAAAGGGGGTGATCCACTTTAAAAACCCCCCGTTTTGAAAAAAAAAAAACCCCAAAAAAAGGGGGGGGCCGGGGGGAAAAACCCCGGGGGGGGTTTTTTAAAAAAAAAAGGGAATTTTCCCGGGGGGGCCGGGGGGTTTTTAAATTAAAAAAGGGGCCGGGTTAAAAGCCCAACTCCGCCATTTGGGGGGGCCCAAATTTTTAATTCGGGAAGGGGGAAAAACCCGAAAAGGGTTTTTCCCGGGGTTCCCCCCCCTTTTGGGAAAGTTTTTTTTAAATTCCCCCCCCGGGGGGGGGTTTCAAAATTAAACCTCCCCCCCCTTTTTCCCTTTTAAAAATTTTTTCCCCCCCCCTTTTTCCCCCCTGGGGGGGCCTTTTTAAACAAGGAAATCGGGGGAATTTTCCCCACCCCCTTTTCAAAATGAAAAAGCCCAATAAACCCCCCCAGCAAAAATAAAAAAAAAATGGGGAAAAAACGGGACGGGGGGGGGGTTTCAGGGGGGGGGGGTTTTTTTTAGGGGGGAACAGGGGGGGGAAAAAAGGTTTTCCCTCCAAAAACGGGGTTTTTTAATTTTTCCCCCCGCCCCCCTTTTTAAACGCCGGGAGGGGGGGGGGGGGGTTAGAAAAAAATTTGCCCCCCCCCCGGGGAAAAGGGGATGAAAAAAAACTTTTCTTAATTTTGGTTCCCCCCCCAAAAAAAGGGCCCCTTTTTCCCGGGGGCCCCCTTTGCTTTGGGGAAA
>JAMYXO010004613.1:12500-17112 GCA_033310375.1 Conus canariensis | reverse complement strand
TTTGAAGGAGTTTGGGGGAATGCGTGTTTGAATTTGTCCAATCACGGTTTTTTTCCTCATGACGTCAACACCTGCTTCCGCCCCAAAGTGTTTAGGAGCACGAATGGCCGAAGAAAGTGCGTGGGCTAAGATTGGTTCCAGCCCGGTGAAACTGTGGGTTTTTTTTGGGGGGGGGGTTGTGAAGTTATGTCATGGTTAGGGTTAGTTATCGTTTGTTTGTTTGTTTTAAGAAAGACAGGGGAGAGGACGGAAAAAGACATAGGGAGAGGGAAAGGCAGAGAATTAATCACCGTTGTGACTTTAAGCGATGTGGGCCCCCCCCCCCCAAAAAAGGGGGACAGACATGAACGGGGGTTACTAATTCTTTAAAAAGAAATAATTCTGCGGCTTTAAGAGATGAGTGTGTGGATTGTGGATAGCAAAACAACAGCCAAGACAGCCTTGTTCCTTTGCCGTTTGAAGGAATTCTTTCCACAGTACGCCTCTTGCTGATGGGTAGGAGTGGAACGGAGTCTGCTTGCAGACGCGGGTTGGGTTATTCACTGGTTTTTCCTATTGTCAAACCATAAAATATGCTTGCTTAAACGGGAAAGTTAAGATCTTTCATTATATGATGATAAAATTGGTTTGTGTGAATGTGTGTGGCGTGCTGCGTGTGTGTGTGTGTGTGTGTGTTTTGTGTGTGTGTGGGGTGTGTGTGTGTGTTTTGTGGTGTGTGTGGAGAGAGAGAGAAGTATGGTGGCACGCGCGAGCCGCTGCATTGTGTGTGTGTGTGTGTGCGTGCGGCGTGCGTGCGTGCCCGTGCGTTGTGCCCGGCTGGTGATTATTGATGATTGATTAATGACATTGACTTCAGCAGTGAGTGAGTGATGATATCCATACAATTTTCATCTGTTTGGTTCCCGACGCTTTTATTAGCCCCGCCAAATAAGTCATGTTTTTCACCTGCGTTGGAGGTACATTTTTTGTTTGTTTTTTGTTTATCCGTTTGTCTGTCGCAAGAGGACGAAAATTCCGAACCGATTCAAAGAAACGCATGCCACCGCGGGGCCGCCGTTGGCGAAACGAAAAAATCATTTTTTACAAAAATGCATTGCCGAGACTAAACGAATAAAAAAACGAAACGACAGTGAGTGTAATGAAAGCCCCCATGGAATACGTGAGTGTAATGAAATGCCCCCTGGAATACAGCGAGTGTAAGAAATCCCCCCATGGAATACAGGAGTGTAATAAAAAGCCCCCATGGAATACAAATGGTGAAATGAAAAAAATGCCCCCAGGAATCGTGAGTGTAATGAATCCCCCCATGGAATACGGAGGTAATGAAATGCCCCCATGGTTCAGTGGTGTAATGAAATGCCCCCTGGAAACAGTGAGTGTGAAATCCCCCCATGCAATTGGTGAAGGCGAAACCTTCATTTGAAGGATCTGGTCGGCCCCATGGGCCGATCTGGGTTCTGTTGACACAGTAGAGGTTTTTGTTCCTCCCCTGATGTTGTTGTTGTTGGTTGTACTGATATCGTCGTTTTCGTTAACCTTGTTGTTTAGTGTATCACGTTTTGTAATTTTTTTTTATACTGTATGTTGTTTCCGTTCTCGTTGTTGTTATATGATATCGTGTTGCTTTTGTTATTTTATCTTTTATTAAATAATATTGTTGTTGTTTTCAAAAATTATTTATTGTTGTTTTTCGGAAGTTGCTGTTGTCTGTCGTAGTCATATTCTGTGTTTCTTTAATTCGTTCTGTTACAATCGTTTGCCATTACATTGGTCTGTTAATGATTGTTTGCCATTACATTGGTTCTGTTAATGATTGTTTGCCTTTACTTGGTTCTGTTACTGATTTTTTGCCATTACATTGGTTTGGTACATGATCGTTTGCCATTACATTGGTTCTGTTCAGATTGTTTGCCAATACATTGGTTTGTTACTGATTGTTTGCCATTCATTGGTTTGTAATGATTGTTTGCCTTTACATTGTTTGTCCATGATAGTTTTCCATTACATTCGTTCTGTCCGATGTTTGCCATTACTTTTGTTCTGTTAAATGATTGTTTGCCATTTTTTTCCGATTGGATTTTCGAAGGGAAAATCTTTTCTCGGCATGGCAGCAAGGTGACAAGTACCTGAGGAAAAAAAGTATTGGTGTGTCAGTCCAGAAAGGTGGGGATCCCAGGCGTGGCGGGTGTGTAGAACACGCCACAATGTCTGGGCCAATCCAAAAAGCAAAAACAGAAAAAGGACCTGGACGTTGTGTGGCTTGATCTGGCAAAAAAGCTATGGATCTGTGCCCCATGAGATGATACAGTGGCTTTGGAGTACCTGGCCAAAGAACAACCCGCCACTCAAGAAGTACTTCATGGCTTCTCAATGCGGTTCTCTCCGGAGTCACAACAGAGGTCAACTTGGGAAGTGGGTATTGCAATGGGCTGTGCAATTTCCCCAATCTGTTTTGGGCTGGCAATGGAACTCATCTTGAAAGCAGCAACAAACAAGCGAGACAAACGACCGGCGATGGTACAAGATGCCCTCTCAAGGCCTTCTGGATGACATACAGTGATTTCATCCAGAGAAGACGGGACAGTAGTCTGGGAGGTGGCGACATAGTTGCCTCCCTCCCGAATGAGTTCAAGCCCCCAAAAAAATCCCGGAGTCTCTCACTGAGGAAAGGAAAAGTGGCCGGATCTGTGGTCTTCGTGTTGCCAACCAGGCCCATTCCAACAGTCCAGAAAGAAAACCCGTCAAGAGCCTTGGAAGAGGATGTGTCGCTGAAGACCCAAAAGAGCAAAAAACCCAAACAGATGGCGGGGGGCTTGGGACCATTGACAGTGTGGGCTCCCCGGCAAATAAAGGTCTGGTGTCTGCAGTTCATGCTGTACCAAAGCTTTCTATGGCCTTGATGATATACGACATCTGCACCAGCATAGTGGAGGCAATGGAAGCCAAAATCAACAAGTTCACAAGGAAATGGCTTGGTGTCCCACCCTGTCTGACTGACATAGCGCTGTACTGTCGCCAAGCAAAGCTGAAACTACCCCTGAAATCCATCCTGGAGGAATACAAAGCAGGGAAGATCAGACTTCAAAGCATGCTGGAGGACTCAGGAGACAAGGTGGTAGAAGCAATCAAGCCCCAGCTGAAGACAGGCAGAAAATGGAAAGTTCAAGAGGCGATGGATTCTGCAAAAGAAAGTCTCAAGATCAGAGAAATAACAGGACACACACAGACCAACAGACAAGGACTGGGGGTGACCAAAACTGAATGGTGGTCAAAGGCCAAAGGAAAAGCCAAAAGAGACATGATGATTCAGGAGATGAGAAAAGAAGAAGACCAAAAAAGACTCCAAAAAGCAGTCCAGCAGAGCCAGCAAGGGCAATGGACAACGTGGGAGAATGCACTCCAAAGAAGTCTCACTTGGAATGACATTTGGCACATGGCCCCTCTCAGGATCAGCTTCATTCTCAGATCTGCATATGACCTTCTGCCCTCAAATGCAAACCTGGTGAAGTGGGGGAAAACAGACGATCCTGCATGCCCCCTCTGCCATGAAAAACAAACAGTGGAGCATGTCCTAAGCTCATGTAAAGTAGCCCTGGCTCAAGGAAGGTACACATGGAGGCACAACCAAGTGCTCAAAGAAATTGTACAAGTAGTCTGGGCTAGTACCAACACCACAAAAGGGAAAATCAGGACTCCAAAAGCACCCGCAACATTCTTCACGGCAGGAGGCAGCAAATCATGGCCAAGAACAACAGTGCCACTCGAAACATGCAGGCAGAGTCTGCTGGACGGGGCAGATGACTGGGAGTGCACTGCAGACCTCCCAGAATGGAAGAGTCACCCAGAGATCATCAGCAAGAGTGGCATGAGACCAGACATAGTAGTCCACTCTAAGTCAACCAAGCAGCTGATCATGATCGAGCTCACGGTGCCATATGAGAACAGAATGGAGGCAGCTCAAATCTACAAGACTGAAAAGTATGCTGATCTGGCAAACAGCCTGAGGAGAGAAGGCTATCAGGTCAAAGTCCTCACTGCAGAAATTGGAGCTAGGGGGTTTGTAGGAACGTCTGCATACAGCCTCATGAAACAGCTCTCAGTTGCAGGGAAGGAAAAAACCAGAGCCCTGAAAGCAATGGCAGAAGCGGCAGAGAGGTGTTCAAGCTGGATCTGGTCAAGGAGGAACAAAAGTGAACTTCATAAGGCTTAATTTCCCTACAAATATCAGGTGTCCCTGTGGCTCAGTGGTTAAAGCGCGAGTCATTAAGTGGAAAATGAGCATGTCCAGAGGGTCATGGGTTCGAATCCCAGCCATGGCTCGTCCCAAGATGGGAAAAAAAAAGGGGCAGCAGAGGGACATCCGGAGTCATGAACCGGGTGTGGCCCAACCCCCCTAGAGTGTCAGGAGATAAGGGCCGAAACACTTGCTTGAAGGGGGCTTCTCTTCTGAGGACTCTCTGCTGCCACGCTCTCCACGAGTTTCTTTCTACTATTGTTTGCCATTTTTTTCCGATTGGATTTTATTGTTTTCGTCACTTTTGTCATCTCCGGAGTCGACGTCGTCGTCGTTATTCATGGTGAGTTACGGTTTTATGTCGAGCTGTCATATTGC
>JAMYXO010004613.1:0-5000 GCA_033310375.1 Conus canariensis | reverse complement strand
ACCTTATCAATTCTTAGCGGTTCACAGTTCCAGCATGTTCACACAAAAGAATCGGCTCGCAGCCACAATCCTTCACATTATTACCCCTCTTTGCACTGTCAATTATAACCATATATCAAAAACAACATGATTTGTTCGCCAAAATTTCCATCCAGCACCTCACTCTCATGTCATCTCTTGTCAGATAACCCAGTGGTTAATCCTCGTTATGCCAACACAACCACACTTCATACAATATTACATGCTGCACATCATCCGTTTTTATCCTATCAACTGCTAAGCTACTCGCCTTAAACTTTACCTTTCCCTTCTTTCCGACTACTAAAATTCATAATGGGACTGTCTCCCCACAACCTAAGACATCTTTCTCCAACCCTATTCTGTCACAAACACATACATCCCTGCATGTGTGACGACTCATTTGCTTTAAAAAAAACTTCTAACCATATGGACTCACTGTCCTGTACCAAATGCGTACGTCACAGATACAGTCCGCACGAGCACGACACCCGCGTCGAGAACCCTGACTCGTAACGAAAGTGAAAAGACACCAATATAAGTTGAATGGTTACGACCGTACCCCAGTATAAACCACTCGACTACAAATTGGCCTTGGCCTTACTACACAGTTAACCGATTCCAATGCTGTGCAGGTCAACTCTGAAATCGTTAATCAATTTCAACGAACTCCTACTATTTACAATTGAGATTGAGCACAATCATCAAACCCCTCTATGATTCACGCAGACACATCTGCACCTGACTCATATTATGATCCTCAACCAATGCAACCTCGTATTACCCTCTTATTGAACCCACTGACATTAACATGAACTAACCACAACCAATATCTACATCACTGTCCATCAACGGTCATTATATTGAACCCACATTGTCTAGCCAAACTGTCCTGAGAAAATCCAACTCAGGAACCACTATGTACATTACTTACAAAAATATACAGGAAAAAGGTGACAACTCAAACCGGCTGACAACAAATTTCAATCACGGAACCAAGACGACATCATACCAGACAACCAGTATACGCAACGAACACATACAACTAATCCCAACATGAGACAACTACAGTACAACTCGCCATAATACAAGACAACACGACGAACTACAACACAACGAACCTAACAGATCACCAACCTGGACATACAGACGATCAACCACACCAGTTCTGCAACTGGCTGACAGTGGCTGCCAACAAGGACGACACCGACTCAGCACAGGCCAAGGGCACCCAAACCCGACGAGGACCTGGCACTAACTATATGACTCGAAGTCACTCTTCAAAAACTACCGGCGCTGCCGCCGCACCTACAAGGAGTACGTCCACTCCGACGAACACCAGGGACCGAAGTGAAGCTACCCCAACGCATTCCGCCCTGGTCGGAATCAAGCGAACTCTACTCACCACACAAAACAACGATTGGTCAGAGCAGTGTATCCCTCCGCAGAGCTGACACGCCTGACCAACGGACTAGTTATTGCTCGTGCAACAACACGACAATTTACCACAACAACTCAAAGACTTGACAACACAACAACAACCGATATCCTGCCCCGCCTTCTCTGGTGTAGAACCAAAGTAACAAAAGGGTAACAGTCGGGAACGAAACCAACTTCTTCCTACCACTCCCTCAATAAATGAAGACTGGAAGGCAAAATACTGTATGTCCTACTTCACCTGCCCCCCTACCTAGCCTAACCTTACTACCTAGCCCCGAGGAACTTAGCCTAACCCTAGCTAACTAAACCCCAACCTCACATACGCGCGAGCGCGCGTGCACGCACACACACACACACACACACACACACACACACACACACACACACACACACACACACACACACTCTCGCACGCATACTCGCACACGCTCTCTATCTTGGACCACCACTACTCTTAAACACGTGGACGTACTAGTTTAGTACCCGCCGATCGGTGACACACCCCCCTGCCTAAGTTTTAACTACAGGTTAAAACCAACAACAACTTTCACTCGATCGGCGTTTTGGCCACACCCTACCTATAACAATCCAATTCTCTATCACTCATTCTGTCCTACTGTTACTTTTGATGCACACCAAATCTTCCATCCCAACAACATCAACTTTTAAATACATCAACAACCACAGGTTACATTAATCAACCTGGACTAACTCTGCCTCACACGACCTTAACGCAGGCACTTATGGCAGCCGTTACACTACGCACTACATATAAATTTCATAACTGAGGGTGCTCTGATTACGCACAACTGCTGTGTAACATGTGCTACAAATACCACACCCTCAGTAACACTTTGCTACGCCATTCTCTACCAAAGATAACACATGCATAGCTTCGACAATGTCAACCTCTCACGACACAGGTTAATGGAACCCTCAGGTTTTCTCTCTCTCTCTCTCTCTCTCTCTCTCTCTCTCTCTCTCTCTCTCTCTCTCTCTCTCTTTCTCTACGGCAAGCGACTCAAGAAGTCTGCCGCCACATTGTCCTTTCCAGACACTGCCTGCACCGTAAACTGAAATGGCTGCAGCTGCAGTGCCCACCTTGTGATTCTCCCACTAACAGACTTCATCTTTTCTAAGTATTGGAGTGGGGAATGATCTGTCTGGACAATAAAGGGAGTCCCATACAAATACACCTGGAACTTTTGTATTCCCCACACCACTGCCAGACACTCCTTCTCTACTATAGGGTAATTCTGCTCTGCAGGGCTTAATTTTCTACTGGCACATGCTACAGGGCGCATCTCTTCAGGGTACTGCTGACACAGTATAGCTCCCACTCCCATTTCTGATGCGTCAGTCTGGAGCACAAATGTCAAACCTGGTACCGGCAAATTACAGACGGGAGGTTGGCAGAAATGCTGCTTCAGAGCTTGGAACGCACGTTCGCACTCGTCGTCCCATTTCACCTGCCTGGTTGTTCCCTTAGTGAGATCAGTAAGGGGCTTGGCAATGTCAGCAAACCGGGGCACAAATTTCCTGTAGTACCCCACTAATCCCAGGAATCCCCGCACTTGTCGTTTGGTCTCAGGCCTAGGCGCATCCAAAATGCGGATCATTTTATCCTGCTCAGGCCATATCTTCCCTGCACCTATCCTGTGCCCTAAGTAGGTGATTTCCCTTCCTCCCAGCTCACACTTTGAAGGCCGGGCTGACAAAGAACATTCCTTGAGTCTCTGGAAAACACGCCTGAGAACCTCTATATGGCTATCCTGATCAACTGTGGCCACCAGGATGTCATCAATGAAATTATCGACATCTGGGCTCTCAAGTGGCTGCAATAGCTTTCTCATCATGCGCGTGAACACTGCCCCTGAGGTACACAGTCCAAATGGCATAACCTTCCACTGGAATTGTCCTTCCGGTGTAGCAAAAGCAGTCTTCGCGCGGTCCTCTCTACTCATCGGGATCTGCCAATACCCCTTAGCGAGGTCGATCTTACTGAACACCTTCTTCTCTCCAAGCTTGGCGAACAGGTACTCGATATCCGGCATGGGTTCAGCATCGAACTGTACGATGCGATTCAACCTCCTGAAGTCCACACAAAACCTGATCTTCCCATCCTTCTTCTTAACTAGTACGATGGGTGAGCAGTATGGCGACGTCGATGGCTCAATCGCACCCATCCTGATCATGGCTTTGACCTCCTCCCTAACTGTCTCTCGTTGCGCAAAAGGCATTGGGTATGGCTTCGACCTGATAGGGATGTCTGACGTCAACTTGATGCCGCACGTTTCTAGGTTTGTGCATGAGGGCACATCAGTCAGTACTTCCTTGAATTCGGCCACTAACTCGTGCAACTTCCTAGTAAAGTGCTGGTCTTCAGTAAGTACTACCACATCTTTAGGGCCTTCTGTGGCCTCCAAGGGAATGGTAGGAATGTCCTTGCTCATCAAGGGAGTTACTGTTTCCTCTTCAGGCTCCTCCGGCACAACAACCGCAGCTACCGAGGCTGTTGGATCTGCAGCGCGCTCGATGAATGACTTTAGTAGGTTTGCGTGGAAAATCTTCGTCTTTCCCCCTACTGCTATGCGGTAATCTGCTTCACCCACTCTTTCTAGTACTGTATAGGGACCCCTCCATGCCAGTTCCAATTTGTTCTGCTTGGTCGGCCGAAGTACTAGTACTCTGGACCCCACAGCTATCTTCCTGGGTTTCGCCCTCAAGTCAAAATGTCGCTTGTACCTATACGCTGCCCTTGCCAAGTTCTCCCTTGCCAGCTCGCATGACTCAGCTATCTTGTTCCTCAAGTTGACGACGTATTCTGCCGCTGTACGGAGCTCTTGCCTTTCCGGTTGTAACCACAGATCTCTCAATATCTGCATCGGCCCGCGCACCTGGCGTCCATATAGCAGCTCAAAAGGCGAAAAACCGGTACTCTCTTGTGGGACCTCTCGGTACGCAAACAGCAGTGCTGGTATCCACCGATCCCAATCACCTGGTTTCTCCTGACATAGTCTGCGCAGCATCCGCTTCAGAGTACCGTTGAAGCGTTCCACCAATCCATTGCACTGCGCATGGTATGGTGTGGTAGTCAGACCCCGAATGGCTAATAGTCGGTAGACCTCCTGCATGATCTGACCAGTAAACTGGGTTCCTCTGTCAGTCAGTACCGACCCAGGGACTCCCGTTCGTGTCCACATGTTGAACGCTGCCTCTGCCACCGACTCACTCGTGATCTGGCGAAGAGGGACTGCTTCCGGATATCTTGTTGCAAAGTCGACCGTCACCAACACGTATCTGTACCCATTCTGGGATGCTGGAACGATGGGACCAATGATGTCCATCCCAACCCGCTCGAACGGCTCACGCATCAGTGGCATCCTCACGAGGGGAACTCTTGAGACTCTTCCCTTGTCCACAGTACGCTGACACTGGAAGCATGACTGGCAGTACCGACGAATGTCAGCATGCATGCCTGGCCAATAAAAATGGCGACCAACTCGCTCCTTGGTTCGGGTGGTACCTAAATGACCAGACAT
>JAMYXO010004612.1:5000-10000 GCA_033310375.1 Conus canariensis | reverse complement strand
CATTTGTGTTCCTTCGTTACCCCTTCTCTATATCTTGTCATGACATACTGTTCACCTGTCCACCTTTCATTGACGTCCTTCGTTTCTCTCCTTCTTCTTCTTCTTCTTCTTCTCCTTCTTCTTCTTCTTCTTCTTTTTTATTAAAAACATGTATTTGCAAAGTTGGTTTTCTCTCTCTCTCTCTCTCTCTGTGTGTGTGTGTGTGTGTGTGTGTGTGTGTGTGTGTGTGTGTGTGTGTGTGTGTGTGTGTGTGTGTGTGTGTGTGTGAAAGGTTGACTGTCATATTTTTGGATTGCCTTTTGTATTTCAGGCTAGTATTCTTTTCACTATTTAGATGGTTCGTTGATTTTGAAGTCACATATTGTCATTAGTTTTTCTGCTTCATCGAGGGCAAGATGTAAAAGAGCCTGTATTGTGCTTATTCTTTATCCCTCATTAAAAAAGATTCGTTCGCTCGTTCTCTCTCTCTCTCTCTCTCTCTCTCTCTCTCTCTCTCTCTCTCTCCTCTCTCTCTCTCTCTCTCTCGCTCTCTCTCGCTCTCTCTCGCTCTCTCTCGCTCTCTCTCTCTCTCTCTCTCTCTCTCTCTCTCTCTCTCTCGTCTCTCTGTGATTTTATGTCTATCTATTCATTTTATCCATCTATCTATCTATCTATCTATCTATCTATCTATCTATCTATCTATCTATCTATCTATCTATCTATCTGTCTGTCTGTCTGTCTGTCTGTCTCTTTGTTCATCTATCTTTATATCTATCTAAATGCTAGAGAGAGAGAGAGAGAGAGAGAGACAGACAGACAGACAGACCGACAGACAGACAGACAGAGACAGACAGACAGACAGACAGACAGACAGACAGACAGACATCGAGGAGGGGACTAGGGTGACAGGGAGATAAGTACTGTGAAGTGATAGACAAGCACCGCTGGAAAACACAGGGCAAACGCGTACCAGAGAGCACTAGACCCAGTCGTCAGCGTTCAGCCGCCAGGCCACAAGTACGTACTAAACTGAAGTCAGATGGTGGCAGCACACGCATCCAACACATCTGCAGGAGAAACATATCGGCGCAAAAAAGAAGGTACTGGAAAGGAACCCACTGAATTATACTCGTAAACTTACTGTTGACATTGGTTTATGTGCAGTCTACACTCCAGTTTGTCCCATTGATGCTGCTATGTGTGTATATTACGCTGTTTTATGCTAAGATTGTACTGCTGCTGGTGATAAGTATACTTTTGTGTGTTCAAATAAGGCTGTACAAATTCATACGTTTGTCAATGGATTAGCAGCCAGGGAAATAGTGATTATTCCCCTAACGTAGTGAAATGAAATCAGAAAGATAGTCCTAGTCAACGTTGTATGCACTGTAGTGTGTGAGGGAACACATACTGTTGCTGCCGCTGCTGTTGCTGCTGGTGGTGGTGGTGATGGTGGTGGTGGTGGTGGTGGTGGTGGTGGTGGTGGTGTGTGTGTGTGTGTGTGTGTGTGTGTGTGTGTGTGTGTGTGTGTGTGTGTGTGTGTGTGTGTGTGTTGACGAGAGAGAGAGAGAGAGAGAGAGAGAGAGAGAGAGAGAATCGATGCTGAAAGAGAGAGAGAAAGAAAGAGAGAGAGAGAGACAGACAGACAGACAGACAGACAGACAGACAGACAGACAGACAGAGACAGAGAGAGAGAGCTGTACTTTACCATGCCTTTATCAAAATAACTTCAAGGCATGATTCAAGGCGAAAATAAAACAAATCTGCCATTCAGAAATCACAAAACACTTGCAGACTCATAATGAAAGAAATGAATGGTCAGGAAAACCATGTTACAGCCGGTTTGAGCTCTGAGAACAAGAAATAAAAAACCGACTAAATGGGAAATGAAACAAACAAATCTAGTACTTAATCGGACTGTTCTTCTAGCGTTGTTGTTGCTGCATAAATGTGTGAGGTTAGGAATGTGTGGGAGCTGAGAACTTCGTTTGTTATTTGAGAAGTTTGTTTGTTTCGTGGTCTTTTGCTTGTGCGCTTACGAAGTGCTGATGCCAGCATTGTTAGTGTGGAGCTATGTGCCTTGAAATCATTGATAGTCATCACTAACGTTGCCTCCCTTGAACTTTACTGTATGATTCTGTCTCCCTGCCTATGCTAGAGATATCATTCCATCTCTGAAGTTAATTTATAAAATGACCATCACGCAAGCGCTCATGGAAATCTAGAGAAAAACCTGGCAGTCGTAGCTATTATTCATCTGAAGCAACTGTCGAATGGTGACTGCATAAAGACACCAACCTAGATAAGCGGACCCGACACACAAACATTAAAGATATTCAACGGAGATGTAGGTCGTACACAGATGCATGGTTAATGCATGGTTAGGCCATATCACATTATTGGTAAGTATAACAAAAGGCGTTTTGTCCTTGACATTTTAGAGATGGGGCCCCAAAAAAGGAAACACCTAGTTGAGCGAGGTTATGCGTGCGCAGCTTGCGTGGATTGCATGAACGTAAACCACTCACCTGTTGTGGGGAAGTTGCGGGCTGAATTTTCCGTTGTCACAGCTGACATTTCTTTAGGGACTGGGCACGTGGTATTGATGCCAGGAATGGGCACAAACTGACGTCGAGTTTCGACGGGGTACGGGCGTTATTTCTTCCAGGTATTGGGAAGAAATCTTCAAATCGGACAGTCAAGGAACGCCCAAGAGTAATGACTTCAAGAGCTGCCTGGAGTGAAGTGCAGCAGGAACCAATAAGGGTATCTGCGCCAGGGTGGTGATGTTAATCTTCTTTCCCCTCCTCTGTCCGTACCCAGGCCATAACAACAAAGGAAAAACGTTTATTTCTTTTATTAAATAAAAGGGTGTGGCTTAACAAGTTTCAACCTTAGTTTCCTTTCCCAGTGGGTGAACGCGTTTGTCTGATTTGGAGCGTACAGAGAGTACAGATAGCAGGCACACATGCAAGCATCTATACACATTCTTTATTCTGTCTATCTGGGACTTTCTTTACAGTAAGAAACATCCAGTGCTGATGAAGTGCCTAGGAAACGCAAATGTAGGGCTCATCTAGAGCAGACAGAACGCACAATGATGCAATGCATGCATAAGACGCGACTAATTCAAATACAGGACATATTTCATGCAGTTGTAGATCACATCCAGTGAAGATGTAGGGTATATGCAAAGCAGATGTAGGGCACGTGCAATGCAGATAAAGGGCGTTAACTATCACACTTTATTACAAACATGTTTATGTGTGTGCAGAATCCGGTCAGCTCTCAGTCAAGAGAACATGTGGCTGATATGCGACTCTTTTTTTTCAGGACTATGTGACCCAGTGTGTATGTTTGTGTGACAATGTAGGCTGATGAGTATACGATTCTGCGTCGTTTTCTATTGGGAAAAAAAAAGAAAGAAAAGAAATCGAAAAAATCTTTGTGAGGGCCACATCATTTCTTTTGCTGTTGATCTAAATACATAAAAGGAGAGAGAGAGAGAGAGAGAGAGAGAGAGAGAGAGAGAGAGAGAGAGAGAGAGAGAGAGAATCTGGTCTTGATTGGGGATAGGTGAAAAGGTTGGGTTGGGGGGTGGGATGGAATCTCAACATTAAGAAAAAAAATCTAACTAAAGTTAGTGGTCTCATTTTGTTATATCATTCTTTAAAAAGATACATAGGAGAGAGAGAGAGATAGAGAGAGAGAGAGAGAGAGAGAGAGAGAGAGAGAGAGAGAGAGGCAGAGACAGAGACAGAGAGACAGAGAATAAGAGACAGACAGACAGACAGATAGACAGAGAGACAGACAGAGAGACAGAGAGAGAGCGACAGAGAGAGAGGCAGACAGGCAGACAGACAGACAGAAAGACAGACAAACAGACAAAAAAGGACAGACGGACAGGCAGACAGATAAACAGAAAGACAGACAGACATGAGGATGAAGAGACTGAGGTAACAGGGAGAGAATGGATGTGAAGTGATACACAAGTACAAACGGGAAGAACACACACGACAAACGCGAACCCGAGAGCCACAAACCCAGTCGTTAGTGTCCAGTTGTCAGGCCACAAGTACGTACTACATTGAAGTCAGATGGTGGCAGCACACGCGTCCAGCACATCTGCAGGAGAAACACAACGGCTCAAACAGAAAGGTACTGGCAAGGAACTCCTCAAAGTTATACTCTTAAACGTGCCATAGACATTGTTTTATGTGCAGCCTACACTGCTGTATGTCCCATTCATACTGCTTTGTGTGTCTGTTACGCTAATTTATGCTGAAGTTATACTGCTGCTATTGACAAATATACATTCTTATGTGTAACTATGGTTGTATGAATTCATAGCTATACGAATGGAATAGCAGTCATGCAAATAGTGATTATTCACCTGTTGTAAGGAAATAAAATCAGAAATACTGTCCTCATCAGTCGTACTACATGATGTTGTAGGCGTTGGCAGTATATGAAGGAGCATATGCTACTCTCTCTCTCTCTCTCTCTCTCTCTCTCTCTCTCTCTCTCTCTGTGTGTGTGTGTGTGTGTGTGTGTGTGTGTGTGTGTGTGTGTGTGTGTGTGTGTGTGTAAGAGAGAGAGAGAGAGAGAGAGAGAGACAGAGACAGAGACAGAGACAGAAGACAGAGAGACAGAGACAGTGAGTACGAGAGTGAGAGAGATGAGCATTCAGTGTGTGTGTGTGTGTGTGTGTGTGTGTTGTGTGTGTGTGTGTGTGTGTAGGTGTGTTGTGTGTGTGTTGTGTTGTGTGTGCTGTGTCTGTGTCATGGTGTGTCTGTTTGTTTGTGTGTGATGTGTTATTATGTGGTGAGGTCGATGTGTGATGTGTATGTGTGGTGTGTATTTGTGTGTATTCATGTGCGTGTCACGCGGCGCTGATGTGTGTATTGTTTGTGTGTGTGTGTGGTGTGTGTGGTGTGGTTGTGTTGTGTGTGTGTGATGAGAGAGAGAGGAGAGAGAGAGAGAGAGAGAGAGAGAGAGAGAAGTCCTTGACCATGCCTTTA
>JAMYXO010004611.1:0-17116 GCA_033310375.1 Conus canariensis | reverse complement strand
CTGAAAAAAGGTTTTTCTCTTACATTCAGAGATTACCGAGACTAGACGATTTGGCAGCAACTATTTTTGATTAGTTCTTGACTCACAAAATAACACCAGTGTTTTCCTGCGGAGCAGAAATATGGAGTCTTGACACAACAAAGGCAGAGTAAACCCCTCTGACGCAACAAAGGCAGGAGTAAGCTCCTGACACAAAAAAGGGCAGGGGTAACGCCTCTGACGCTACAAAGGCAGAGTAACGCCTCCTGATACTACAAAGGCAGAGTAACGCCTCCTGACACAACAAAGGCAGAAAACGCCTCCTGCACAACAAAGGCGGGAAAAACGCCTCCTGACACAACAAAGGCAGAGTAACGCCTCCTGACACAACAAAGGCAGAGTAAACCTCCCTGACGTAACAAAGGCAAAGTAACCCCTCCGACGTAACAAAGAGAGTAAGCCCCTGCCCCAAAACAAAGGAGAGCAAGCCCCCGACGTAAAAAAGGGCAGGAAACGCCCCCTGACCAAAAAGGCAAAAAAGCCTCCTACACAAAAAAGGCAGAAAAAACCCCTCCGGACAACAAAGGCAAAAAACGCCCGACACAACAAAGGCGAGAACCCCCTCCTGGAAAAAAGGAGAGTAACCCCCCTACACAACAAAAGGCAGAGTAACGCCCCCTACTAACAAAGGCGGGAAAAAAAAAACGCCCCCGCGTAAAAAAGGCGAGAACGCCCCGAGAAAAAGGCAAAGAATAGTCAGTGGAGAGACCAGCCCCCCCTTTAAAGGGATCCTGGGTTCGGGTCGAATCTCCGGGCCTTTGGTGGGGGATTTTTCCCCCGGGGATTTAGTTGGCCCTACTTCCCCCCCAATTTTAAAGGATTATGGGGTTCCGTTTTGTAAAAGTAACTCCCCCCCCCACTTTAAATTTCCCCTATAATTTGGAAGAGCGGCATTTTTGCTTGGGGGTGACAGTACAAAAAATGCCCCCGCTTTAAAAATGGTTGAAAAAAAAGGGGAAAAGGGTGAAGATTTGAACGTTATGACGTGGGAAAGACTGAATAAAGGCTGAAGGTTTTTGCGGACACCAGGACCCCTCGTTGGAAAGGAGAGGGTTTTGTCGCCTATCCGGCATTCGTTTATAAAGAATTTACCTTTAAAAATGTAAATTTTTCCCCCTGCCCACAAAAAGGGAACTGACGAAACGCATTTTTGTCATAATTAAAATTAATTGTTGATATGTTTAAAACTTTTTTTTTAAAACCCTTTTAAAGAACCCAGAACCACGGGGTTCATCTGTGTTTCCCGGTGAAAAAGGTTTTTGTTTGGGGGTTTCCCAGTTTTAAACCTTTTTCCCTAAAAAGTTTGGGGGTTTGTTTATGGAACAAACGGGCAAACCCATGGTTTACCTCAAACTGGATGATAGTTTGGTATTACGGTGGAGATGAACCCGGTTTTATTAGATTCAGAGTATGTTGTATTTTGGGGAAAAACCTATGGGAAACTGTAAATGACAACGTATCCGTACACCTTAAACGTTAAATTGTAGTAGGTTTACGGGGCCTTGAAAAAAAAAAAAAAAAAGTGAAGATTTGTCTCGGACAAGCCCGGTGTTTTTTTTTTGTGGTAATCCCACTAAAAAGGACTAAAATTTTTGGTGAGGGCATGATTACCCAAATTTTTTCCCAAAAAGTAAGTCTTACCCCTCCCCATGTTTCAAAATTGATGGGAAAAACAAATTCCCACGCCCTTGGCAAGGTTTGTTTCCAATCCCTTGTGCATTTAGAATCTTTTCTTCAAAGGGGGTTTTTTTTTGGGTTTACTTCAGGCGCTACCGTTGAAAAACCCCATAAAATTCTAGTTGTAAAGTGAACCTAATTGCAAAACATTTCATGGTCAGTACAAAACCTTCTCGTCTTCTCTGCTTGTCTCTGTCTTCTTCCTCTTGTTTTTTTTGTCTGTCTGTTGTCTGTCGTCTGCTGTTGTTGTCTCTTCTCCTCTCTTCTCTCTCCTCTCTCTCTCTTCCCCACCCCCCCCCCTCTCCTCTCTCTTGATGTGATGTGTTCTGAAAGGGTTTTTTATTTTGTGCGTTTCGTTTTTGGGGTTTTTTTTGTTATGCACGGTTAAAAAAATGTTGTCCTTGCTGTTTTAAAAGATAATAAAACAATGATTTTCTATGCCGCTGAATCTTATACTAACCCCCAAGCGCTTTCAAATCAGAAAAGGTTAAAGAAAAATAAATGAAAAATAAAAAATGAATATTGCAAAAGTCATATCTAAAACAAGAGCTTTTTGAAACCCCCCCCGCCGACAACACCCCACACAACAAAAACCCCACAAACCCAAAACACACAACACACAACACACACCCACCCCAGAGCACGCAGCACGCACGCACCCAAAACACACCCACAACAAAACACACAAACACAAAGTGCACAACAAGGACCCAGCATGCGGGGCACACACAGCAACACCACACGCACAGTGCCACGCAGAACACACACACCCAACCACACAACACCACCCACAAAACACAACACCCTTTTTAAATGTTGTATCAAAAAGAGTTTTGTAAACCCCTTTTTTGTGTTTCGGTGAGGGTGTTTTCCCAACCGCACAGTTTGACCGAGTGTCCCAAAAGAAAATTACAATTTCCCGTAAAACCCTTGTTTTTTTGTGTTTTGTTGCCTTTCTAATGATTCGGGGTCGTAAGCACATGGGCTGGGAAATTACGGGGTGATTTATTTAGCTGGGGGGCAAGAGTTTCCCTAATTGTTTGTTTTTATTTTTTAAATCGTCCAAAACGATTTTAAATCTGAGTTTAGCAAAAACGATTCCTTCTATTTTTTCTTTTTCCTTTCAGTTTATACAATTTTTTGTATTTAAAAATTTTTGAAAAGATACAGACCGGACGGGTGGGTGTTGTGTGGTGTGGGTTTTGTGTGTGTGGGGTGTGTGTGTGTTGTGTGGTGGGGGGTGTGTGTTGTGTTTGGGGTTTGGCGAGCGCGGGGTGTGGTGTTGGGTGTGGATGCATGCAGGGCCCCCGGCGCCGCCAAGGGTTTGCTGGGGTGATGCGAGCGCGCGGCGCGCGCGCGCGCGCGCGTGGTGTGTGGGTGTGTCGGTTGGGGTAGTGTGAAGGAAAAATAAAAGAATGTTGAAGCACCGGGGTCTTCCAGTTTTTGGGTTTTTCGAATCACAATGGTTAAGAAATCCCCCCCCCTTTCAAAAACGATGGCATTTTCCCCCTTTTTTTACTTTGATCAAGATTTTTGGGGACTTTACCAACGGGTTTTATGGCCCCTTTAGAAGGTAGGCGTTTTATGTTCGCATTAAAAAACCGATTAAGCCGCGGATTTTGGAATACCCAAACCCTAGGGTTTTTACGAAAAAGGTATTCCGTTGGGTGGCTTGGGTGTTGGTAACGTACGTACGCGCGATAATTGGGGGGTGGTGGGGTTTTGGGTGTGTGTTTTTTTGGGGTGGGTTTTTTGGGTGTGTGTGTGTTTGTGGGTTGTGGCTGTCGTCTTTCTGTTCTGGTCTGTGGTCTTTTGTTGTTGGGGCCCTTGTTTTGGCTGCTACCGTGCGTGCGGGGTGGGGGGTGGTGGCGCGCGGGTGTGTGTTTGTTGTGTGTTGGGTGTTTGGTTTTGGGGTTTTTCGTCGTCGTCGGGGCCTCGCGCGCCTACCGAACTTGATTTTGTCCCTATTATATATATAATTTATATTATTATAAAGGGAAAATTTTGCGTTTGTGTGTGGTATTACGTTAGACTAAAAAACGGCTCAACCGATTTCATGAAATTTGGGGGTTCTTTTCCCCGGGGGTTTTTTTGGGGGCAAATTCGAAAAAAAAAAAAACCGTTAAAAAACCCTTAAAAAAGCTGTTAAAAGGTTTTCAAAGCCCCTTTTTCCCTTGCTTTTCTTCAAAAAGTTTGTGCATTGCACGGTACAGGAATTTCTCAAAAATTGAAACCGTTATTTGGCAGTTAAAAAACGTTATTTAAACATTAAAAAAACCTTTTTAAAAACACTTAACCCTTAAAAGAAACTTTTTAAAAAACCCGATCTTTTAAAATTAGAGGACGTTGTTTGTGCCCCGGGGTGGTTTTGAGCTAATCTCTAAAAAAAAAAACCTTTAAAAACCGTTAAAAACTGTTAAAGGGTTTCAAAGAACTTTTTCCTTGCTTTTCATCAAAATGGCCTTTGGAATTGCACAGGTACAGGGTATTCTCGAAATTAAACCTTTTTTTTGGGCAGTTAAGAAACTTTTTTAAAACAGAAAAAAACCGTTAAAAAACCAAAACCCTATAAAAATGTTTAAAAAACCATCTTCGGGTTGGGGGCCAGGACTCGAAATCGCGCCAAACTTGACTAACCTACGGGAACTCCAGGGGGGTAATGGGGTCTTGATAGTCTTTATACCATTAAATTTGACCTTTAAAAAACCCGTTATTTTCAAAATTTGGGCTGTTTTTGAGAAATTCGGTATCATGTGCTTTTAAGCCAAAAATGATATACAATTTTTGGGGAAACGGAAATTTACAATTGCCCGTTAAAAACCGTTATTTTAAATTTAGAGTATTTTGAAAAAAATTCGATATAAGGCATTTTGAACGTAAAAAATGTTTACAATTTTCAAGATCCAAATTTAACATTGACCTTTTAAAAACCGTTTTTTCTGAATTTCAAAATTTTCCCCGTTCTTGATAATTCCCCGTAGCCGAAAGTTTTAGCGCTAAACAATTTTATAAATTTTTACAAACCCAAAATTAACATGCCCGTAAAAAACCGTTTTTTCTAAATTTACACCCTATTGAAAAATTGGGTTGCGTATGCCCGTAACGGAAGTAATTTTGCAACATGGATGGTTTAGGGGTACGTTGTTGTGACCCGGGGAGGGTTTGGGGGCAAATTCTAAAAAAAAAAAAAACCGTTAAAAACCGTTAAAAAAAAATTTTTATAAGGGTTTCGAAGACATTTTTTTCCTTGCTTTTCAAAAAGGCCCGTTTTTGCATTGCACGGGTCGGGCTACTTTCGAAAATTAAACCGTTTTTTGCATTTTATTAAAGTTATTTAAACGAAAAAAACCGTTAAAAAACCAAACCCAAAAAAAATGTTTAAAACCCCGATTTTCTGAGGTTGGCGGCTACGATCATGGGTCGCCCCAAATTGAATAAGCCCGGCAAGGGGCAAATGGCTCAGATAGCTTTAAAACCCATTAAATTTACCTTTAAAAAAAACCGTTATTTTCAAAAATTTGGGCGTTTTTGAAAAATTGGGATACATGTGCATTTTAAATCCCAAAAAAATGATATACAACTTTTAGAACCGAAATTTAATTGACTGTTAAAAAGTTATTTTATGGTTTTAGAGTATTTTTGAAAAAAACGTATACTGTGCGATTTAAACCTAAACATGATATACAATTTGAAGATCCGAAATTAAAATTTGACCGTTAAAAAAAACGTTATTTTCGAATTTATAATTTTTCACCGTTCTTGATAACTTCCGTATGCACGTACAGTTTTAAGCGCTGAACAAGTTATGCCAAATTTTATTGCCCGTTAAAACTGTTATTTTCAAAATTTACACCGCTATTGAAAAAAATTCGGTATGGTATGCCCCAGTAAGGTAAGAAATTTTTTTTGCAACATGGATGGGCCCGGGAGGGGGTTTGGAAAAGGGGGGAAATGGGAGGGGGGCAAAAAAAATTTGGGAAATTTTGTACAGGGGCAAACCCTTTGTTTACCTTTTTTTTCATTGACACGGGACCCGTTAAAAATTTAAACAAAACTTCTGCCCCAAAGTCAAATTCCTAAAAAAATTAAGGGAAAGGGAAAAAGAAGGGGAAGGGGAAACAGTGGGGTGCGGGCCCCGGAAAAAAACTGACCCGAAAAAAGCATCTGGGACGTGCTGGGGAAGATCCAGGGGAAAAGGGGCCAGAGGGGGCCGGGAAAACAATAAAATGTTAAGAGAGAGAGAGGAGAGAGAGAGAGAGAGAGAGGAGGGGGGGGGGAAAAAAGAGGAGAAAAGGAAAAAATTGTATTTGTGGGGGGGGAGGGGGGGGGAAAGAGGGGGGGGGGGGGGGATTGATTGAAAATCAAAAAAAATTAAATACATTTTTTGCCGCCCGGGGGAAATTTCGCAAAAAATTTGTTATTTTCCCCGGGCCCAACGCCGGGTCCCCCCTGCTAGTATATATATTTTATATATTATGCTGAAAAATTTAAAGTTTGGGGGGAAAAACCCAAGTGCAGGTTAAAAAATTTTCCATCATTATAATAAATGACTTGGGAAGATTTGAAAAAAAAATAAAAAAAAAAATAAAAAAATTTTAGGAAAAAAGGGGAAATAACTAAAATATAAAGGGCAATTTCTTTGGGTGTGTGTGTGTGTGTGTGTGTGTGTGTGTGTGTGTGTTGTTGTGTGTGTCGTGTGTGTGTGTTTTGTGTGTGGTGTGTGTGGGGTCGGGTATAGACTCAAAAACCCGGGTCACCGATTGTCCTGAAATTTGGCGGTACGCCGTTGTGGCCCGAGGTGGGGTTTTGGGGTAAAACTCTAAAAAAATAAAACCCTTTAAAAAAATTTTTTTTAAAACTGTTAAAAACGGTTTCCAAAATCATCTTTTTCCCCTGCTTTTTTTCAAATAGCCCTTGTGACATTGCACAGGGACCGGACCCACTTCTCTAAATTGGGAAACCCTTTTTTGGCAGTTTAAAAAAAAGTTTTATAAAAAGCTAAAAACCCTTAAAAAAACCAAACCCCTTTTAAAAAAAAATGTTTAAAACCCATGTTCTTGAATTTAGCCCGGTACGGGCTTTTTGTGACCGGGGGATGGTTTGGGGGGTAATCTCTAAAAATAAAAACCCCTTAAAAAGTTAAAAAAAAAATGTTATAAAGGTTTCAAAGAATCTTTTTTTTCTCCCTTTTTATCAAAAGGCCGTTGTGCCCCTTGCCCCCGGTACGGGGCTTTCTTCTCGAAAAAAAAAGAACCGTTATTTGGCCCGTTAAGAAAAAGTTTTTTAAAACAGTTAAAAACCGTTTAAAAAACACCAAACCCTATGAAAAAAAAGGGTTTTTTAAAACCCCCCTTTTTCTGAGGTTGGGGGCCACGAGGTCAACCCGGTCGCCACCAAAATTGACATAAACCCACAGGAACATCCAGCCCGGGGAACAAGGGTCATTAGTTGTCATTTGACCAAAAAATTTTTTACCCCTTAAAACCCGGTTATTTTTAAAAATTTGGCTGTTCTTTATGAAAATTCCCGGTTTTACCTTTTGCAGTTTTAAAAGCCGAAAACCCAATTTAGTACAACTTTTTTACGAACCCCCAAAATTTTCCCAAATTTAACCCTTTTAAAAACCGTTTTTTTATAAATTTAGAGTATTCTTGAAGAAATTTTTTTATACATGGGCAGTTTTTTAAAAGCTAAACATGTATACAATTTTTAAGAAACCGAAACCCTTTAAAATTGACCCTTTTTAAAAAAACCCTTATTTTTTGATTTCCGGGAAATTTTTTAACCCTTCTTTTATAAAAATTCCGTATGCAGTTTCAGTTTTAAAACGCCCCCCGGGAAAAATGTTATGCAAATTTTAAAGAACCAAAACTTTAAAAAATGACCCTTTAAAAACCCTTATTTTATAAATTTACCCCGTATTGATGAAAAATTTAGTAGCTTTTGTCCAGTAACGGTAAGAATTTTGCAAATGGATTTTTTTAGAGGTACGTCTGTTGTGGGCCCGAAAATGGTTTGGGGGTGGGTCCTAAAAAAAAAATAAAACCGTTAAAAAACCGTTAAAAAAAATGTTATAACGGGTTTTAAAAACTCTTTTTCCTCTGCTTTTCATCAAATGGCCGGGGGTTTTGGCATTTTCACAGGTACAGGGCTACTTCTCGAAAATTTTGAACCGTTATTTTGGGGTTTAAAACGGGTTTTTAAAACAGTTTAAAAAAACCCTTTTTTAAAAACCCAAAAACCCATGAAAATGTTTAAAAAACCCCCTCTTCTGAGGTTGGCGGCCACGAGGGGTCTGGATCGCCACCAAACTTGACATAAACCCACAGGAACATCCGCGGGTAACATAAAAAGGCATTAGACAGTCATTATGAACCCTTCAATTTGCCGTTTTAAAAAACGTTATTTTTAAAAATTTAGGCCCGTTCTTGATGAAATTTTAGTATACATGTGCCCGTTTTAAATGCCGAAAAAATGATATAAAACTTTTACGAAACCCAAATTTTTCAAATTTACCGTTTTAAAAAACCCTTTTTTTATAAATTTAGGTTTCTTGAAGAAATTCGATTACAAGTGCAGTTTTGAACGTAAAAAATGATATTTCCCAAATTTTTAAAAATCCGAACTTAAAAATTGACCCTTTTTAAAAAACCCTTATTTTTGGGTTTTCGAAAAATTTCCGTCTTGATAACAAATTTTTTTATGCATGGACAGTTTTAAGCGGGTGAAACAATGTTATGCAAAAATTTTTCGAACCAAAACTTAACACCCGACCGTTTTAAAAACCCTTTTTTTCTAAATTTACACCCCTATTGATAAAAAATTTGGTTGCGTTTTGTCCCGTAACGGTAAATAAAATTTTTCAAAATGGAAGGTTTTGCAGGTACGTTGTTGTGACCCCAGGATTTGGGTTTGGGGGGGAATCTCTAAAAAAAAAAAAAAAACCTTTTAAAAAACCCTTAAAAAAACTGTTTTTTAACGGTTTCAAAGTTCTTTTTCCCTTTCTTTTCATCCCAAATTTGGGCCCTTGTGACATTGTACAGGTACAGGGCTACTTCTCGAAAATTTGAACCCTTATTTGGCAGTTATTTTTAAAAAGTTTTTTTATAAAAAGGGTTTTAAAAAAAATTTTAAAAACCCCCCAAACCCCATGAAAACTGTTTAAAAACCCCATCTTTGAGGGGTTTGGGGGCCACGGGGAGTATCGGATCGCCCCCAAAATTACCTTTTTCCTCCGGAAAAATTTCCCGCGGGGGAAAAATAAGGCCTTTGATAGGGAAATTTTTGCCATTTAAATTTTTTACCGTTTTAAAAACCGTTTTTTTTCAAAATTTGGGTTTGTTCTTGATGAAAATTTGGTATACATGTGCAGTTTTAAATGCCGAAAAATGTTTTACAAATTTTACGAAAAACCCAAATTTTAAAAATTTACCGTTAAAAAACGTTTTTTTTTAAATTTTGAGTATTCTTGAAGAAATTCAATATACAGGGGCAAATTTTTGAAAAAGCTAAAAATTTATACAATTTTTAAGTTTCCCAAAATTAAAATTGACCGTTTTAAAAAAAGTTTTTTTCTGAATTTCAAAAAATTTTTACCGGGTTTTTGATAACATTCCGTTTTTCAGTTTCGTTTTTTGCGCTGAACTTTTTTGCAAATTTTTTCGAAAACCCAAAAATTTTAAAAAATTGGGCCGTTTTAAAAAAGTTAAATTTTAAAAAAAATTTTCACCCCTAAAGATAAAAAATTTGGTTTTGCGTATGCCAGTAACGGTAAGTAATTTTGCAAAAGGAAAGGGGACAGGGTTTGGGGGGGGGAAAAGGGAGGAATGGAGGGGCCAGAAAAATGATTTTTTACGTGCAAAACCCGGAAAAAAACTTTTTTACATTAGACACAGACCCGCTGGAAAAAAAATACTGTGCCAAAGTCTTTCCTACAAAAATTTAAAGGGGAATCAGAAAAATGGGAATGGGGAACATTGAGGGCAGGCGGAAAAAACGAGGAGAAAAAAAAATTTCTCGACGTACTAGGGAAAAACCAGAGGAAAGGGGCCCGAGGCAGGCGGGGGGAAAAAAATACAATTTTATAAGAGAGAAGAGAGAGAGAGAGAGAAGAAGAGGGAGAGAGGGGGGAGAGGAGGAGAGAGAGAGAAATGTTTTATTTGTGTGGGGGGAGGGGGGGGGAAAATGTTGGGGGGGGGGGGGGGGATTGATTGTAAAAACAAAACCCAAATTAAAAATATGTTTGCCTTTACGTGGTATCGCAAAGAATGTTTTTATATCCGGGCAAAAAGCCCGGGGGCCCCCGCAGGTTTTTATAAAAGTGAAAAACCCTTTGTAGCCCCTGAGGGAACATCACAATTTTCCCCTCTTTTCCTCTTTTCTCTTTTCTCTCTCTCTCTCTCTCTCCTCTCTCTAAAATATATAAATTTTGTGTGTTTTGTGTGTGTGTGGGGTGTGTGTTGTGGTGTGTGAAAATGTGTGTGTGT
This sequence comes from Conus canariensis, assembly GCA_033310375.1. Classification (NCBI taxonomy): domain Eukaryota; kingdom Metazoa; phylum Mollusca; class Gastropoda; order Neogastropoda; family Conidae; genus Conus; species Conus canariensis. Next base: position 6,914 of record JAMYXO010004611.1, on the reverse strand, counting down.
TGGGGGTGGGTGCCCTGTGTGTGTGCTTGTTTCTTGTGACTCGTTTAAAGCGTCTTTGTACAAGAAGAGAGAGAGAGAGAGAGAGGGGAGAGGGGGGAGAGAGAGGAGAGGAGAGAAAACACAGGAAAAGACCGGGCAGCACACAACAAAACACACCACACACCCACACACACACACAACCCCACACCAAAACACACACAACCACACACCCACAGGACGGAAAGGGGTTTGGGGGAGGATGGCCAGAGACAGACAGACAGACAGACAGCAGACAGACAGACAAAAAAGGGCCAAAATCAATTGCAAATTTTCACCAAAAGATATAAAAACCCAAAAAGAAAACTGCCCAAAACCCCCGAAAAGTCTTTTCCTTCCTGTGTGAGCCCTCATAATCTGCAGAAAACACCAAAGGAAGCCTTGCGGGGGAGTAGTCGTGTTTTGGGTGCTCCCCCCTGTTAGTGTGAGCTTTTTTCCACCATGGTAAATGTTCTGGCCTTTGTTGTTATTGGGGGTTGTTGTGGTTGTGTTTCAGACTCTCTCTCTCTCTCTCTTCTCTCTCTCTCTCCTTCTCTCTCTCTCTTCTGTGGGCACCCACTGTCTTGTCTGTCTTTTTCTCTCTTTTCCCCCCCCCTCCCCTGGTTCCCCCCTCTGTTACCCTCCCCTCCTCTCTCTCTCCTTTTCTCCTCTCTTCTTGTTCGGCCCTTTTGTGTGTGTGGGGTTTGTGTGTGTGTGTGGTGTGTGTGTGTGTGTGTGGTGTGTGTGTGTGTGTTGTGTGTGTGTGTGGGGCGCGCGCGCCCCGCGGCGCGCGCGCGGTGTGTGTGTGTGTGTGGTGTGTTGTTGTTTCCCGTCCGACGGTCTGTTTGTTTGGCTGTTGTTTTTGTTGTCTATCTGTCTGTCTGGGTTTTTTGGTTCTCAGTCGCTGTGATGTTCGTCTGTCTTCTGTCTGCCTCACTTTTTCTGCCCTTCCCCGTTGTCTATCCGCGTCTTTGTCTGTTGCTTCTGTCGTTCCGTTTTCTCTTTTGTTGTTGTTGTCGTCTGTCTGTCTGTTGTCGTCTGTCTCTCTCTTCTCTTCTCTCTCTCTCTCTCTCTCTCTCTCGTCTTTTCATTATTGCTTTTTACAAAAGCTTCAAAAACAAATTGAGGGTCTAAAAGGAGGGACAGATTGATTGCGGTTTCAGTCAATCTGAAAAAAAAACCAACAACAAAACCAAAAATGTTAATGGTTTTTAGAAAAGATGGATTTTGAGCGCCAGAGAAAATGGCCCTTGGGAATAAAGTTAAGGAAAACCCCAGTTTAAAAAGTCCTTACAAATGGTCGTTCCCAAAAGTTGAGCACGCAAGCCTGTGGTTTATTTAACGCAAAGGAAGGGGGTGACAAAAATACTGAATCATTTAAAAAAACCAAAACACGATAGTCTTTTTAGAAAACCAAACCGAAAAAGTTTTTTTTTGGGAAGCTTTTTTTAACGCAGATTGATCCTTTCCGTTTACGCGTCTAAAGTAGGGGGATTAGATCAAGCGGTAACTTCTAAATGTCATTATGTTTGCCGTAAAAGGATTTCTAATATTCCCCGCACATGTCAACAAGTGGTGTATGGAGAAACAGGAGTATTGTTCAGTTACGGTAAAGTGCGTTGAAAAATGGTTAAAAACCGTCAGTCCCCATGTCAAAGAAAGGTAGATGCTTTTGAAAGCTTGTTAAAAAATGAATTGGTCCCTTTTAATGGGTGTACGTTACAGAAGTCTCTGAAGAAAAAAAAAAAAGGGTGTGGTTTGTTTTACTGAGCCTTGGGTCGGTTATGAATTTCGGTTTTATGGTGGAATTTAAAGACGGGGCTCATCTCCGTTTCAAGCAAAACTGGCATGCAGAAAGAGAAGGTAACGATAAGTACAGACGTTTCTGTCTTTCAAAAAGCCGTTTACAGGCAAAAAGTACCTTACGTTAGATACAAAGACATGGCACAGAGATAGTTCATCAGATTCAGATTGAAGATCAGTGGTCTGAAAAATTGTCAGTGATGTCTTTTTACGAAAGTACAAATGATATGATCTGCCCATCTTGTAGAAGTGAATGTGAAAACCGAAAAAAATACTTCTTATTTTATTGCACTGCGTATGTTGATAAACGTGAAGGCTGCAGGTGTTAAATTCTTTTTCATACCATCAAAAAGCTCAAGTGTTGCTATGTTGTTTTCTAATTATAATGAACGTGTTGTAAAGGATCTGGCCAAATATATAGCTGAAGCCATGTATGACAGGAACGAAGATCATCGTGTGTGTGTGTGTGTGTGTATGTGTGTGTGTGTGTGTGCGGTAAAGTGGGAGGGAAGGGGTGGGGGGGGGCAAAGGGGAGGGCGGAAAAGGGAAAAGAGGGGGAAAAGAGGGAAAGGGGGGGGGGGGGGGAAAGAAGGTGGGGCCCTGTTTTGGGGAGTGGGCGGGGTGTTCACTGAAATGTCAGTTTCGGGGTTTTTTGGTGAGCACGATTGTTTTCCCCTGGGCCTTGTTAAAAGAGCTCAAGTGCGGGAAGGGGAATTTAAAAAATGCCCTTTCTTTTCTCTCTTTTCTCTCTCTCTCCCCTTTTTCCTCTCTCCCCTTTTTCTCTCTTTTTTCTTTCCCCTTCATCTCCTCTTCATCTCGCTTTTTATTTAAACCCTTACTGAAACCCCCATGGGTATTAAAAAACCAAGGTCAGTAGCGGGGTTTGAAACAGGCCAGGGGCCTTTATTCCGCCCCCCTTTCCCGCCCAATTGAGTCCCCGGAAACCCCCACAGGACGTTGACGTCCCACACACACCAAAAACCCACACAAAACAAAAAAAAAACCAAACAAAACCACACGGAAACACCAAAAGACTTCCACGCTGTGACGTAGTGACCCGTGACTAGATAGGTAAATTAAAATTGCCCCGACCAAGTTGTTTAATTTACACTTAATGCGTAAAAAACCGTGTTTGGGGGAAATTTCCCCACTACTAGAGTTTGTTCGGGCCCCACTTAATGCGCAAAACAGTGGTGGCCCAATGTCCAAGTGTTTTTAGGTTTTTTCTGCACATTAATGGGGGGAAAATAGTGGGTGGACAATGCCCCGTGAAAGGTTTGTTTTTAAACCCCAAAATTCCCGTAAACAGTGGGGGAAAACGGTCCAGGGGAGAGTTCTTTTTCTGTTGCAATTCGTGAACGTTTTGGTAGAAACGCCCCAATGGTAGAGTTCTGTTTTTACATTTAATCCCGTGAACTGTGTGGGAGAAATTAGTTTTTCCCGGGTGGAAGATTTCCCTTTTCTTTTCATTAATGGTAAAACAGGTTTAGAACGGCCCCGGTGGTGGGATTTCCCGTTCTTTTCCCTTATGCGTGAAGGGGTTTTGGAAAGAACGCCCCAGTGGGAGAGTTTTTTTCTGTACACTTAATGCGTGAAACAGTGTGTGGAGGAATTTTAGTATTTAGAGTTTTGTTCTGTAAAATTAATGCGTGCCCCGGTGTGTGCTAGAAGGGCCCAGTAGTAGAGTTTTGTTTTGTAATTTAATGCGGTGAACGGTGGGGAAAAAAACGCCCCTTTTGTGATTTTTGTTTGAAATTTAAAAATCCCTTGAACAGTGTGGGAAAAACGCCCCAGTAGTAGGGGTTTTTGTTCTGTACACTTAATGCTTTTAAACAGTGTGGGGGAAAACGCCCCAGTAGTAGGTTTTGTTCTGTAATTAATGCTTTGAACGTGTGGGGTGGAACGCCCCGTAGTAGAGTTTTTTTCCCCCATTTAATCCCGGTAAACGGTGTGTGTGAAGGGTCCAGGGGGTTAGGTTCGGGTTCGGGTACACTTTGCGGGGAACCCGTTGGGGAAAACTTTCCCAAAGGTATTTTGGTTTTGTTGTACATTAAATGCTGTAAAGGTTGTTTTTGAAAGTCAAGGGTAGGTTCTGTTTGTCCCTTTTTTGCGGGGGACGGTGTTTTGGGGAAATAGAATGCCCCAGTGGTGGGGTTTTCTTTTCTGTCCATTTTAATGGTGGGACGGTGGGTTGGGGAAAATAAGAATGCCCCGGGGGTTGATTTTTCGGGTTCTTTTACAATTTAATGCGTGGCCCGGTGTTTTGGAGGAAATATAGAATGCCCCAGGGGTAGAGTTCTGTTTTTGTCATTTAAAATCCCCGTAAACGGGTGGGAGAATATGAAGCCCCCAGTGGTAGATTTTCTGTTTTTAACTTAATGCTGAGCCCGTGTGTGGGAAAATAGAATGCCCAGGGGTTTGGTTCTGTGTTTTTGTTCTCCGCGGGTGCCCGAGGGGGGGGAAAGCCCCGGGGGAAACCCTGCCCCTTTCAAAACCCGGAAAGGGGGGCAGTTTTTCGTTTTTGAAAGGACGTTGCCATGGCACCCCACGCCCCAGGCCCCGTCCCCAAACAAAAGGGGTTTGTCCTCTCAAACTGTCATTTGTTATGTGTCCCCCTTTCCTTTGCCTTAAGGGCTTTTTAAAGGGGAAAAGGCAAAAATAATCGTCAAAGGTTCTCGTCTTTTTTGTCTTTTTGGGCCCCCCCGTCTGTCTGTCTCTCTCTCTCTCTGTCTCCTCGGTCTTTTTTGCCCAAATGCCCGTTGCCTCTCTCTGTGGGTTTGGGTTGTCGGGTCGTCCTTTCTTTTCTGCCACCCATTGTCTGTCTGTTTTTTGTTGCTGTCGGGTTTTTCTTTTCTTCTCTTTTCTCTCTCTCTCTCTTTTCCTCTCTTCTTCTCTTTCTCTGTCGGTATGTCTGAAAATCGGGCCTGTCTTCCGTCGCCCGTCTGTTGTTTCTTTTGTCTGTTTGTCTTTCGGGTCTCTGTCCATCCCCGCCCCTCTGTCTCTTTGCCCCTGTGTGCCCGGTTTTTTGGGTCTGTCTGTTTGTTGTTAGTCTGTTGTCTGTCTTTTCTCTCTCTCTCTTTTTTTCTCTCTTCTCCCCCTCTCTCTCTTTTCCCCCTCTTTTTATTTTGCTTTTTTTTTCTTAATTGGTTTTTCCCTGAATTTTAAGGAACCCAGGGCTTTAGCATAAATGAAAGATTTATTGGCCCGTTCCGCCCCAGGGGGCCCCCCCCCCCCCCTTTCCCTTTTCCCCCCCCCCACCCCCCCCCCCCCCCCCCCCCCCCCCCCCCCCCCCCCCCCCCCGTCCCAGGAAACACCCACAGGACTCGAGGGCCATCTAAACACAGCCCCGCCCTAAAGATTCCGCGCACGGGTGATAAAATAGGGATAAAGTTGGCCTCGCCCACGTTGTGAACTGCACATTAAATTGGGGGCTAGTGCCAGGATTGTTCACTCAAAAAGTATCTATGGGGGCTGAAACCTTAACACGGCAGTAGATGCATTTTGGGGCATGAACAAAAAGAAAGTATTTTCTGGATGTAACAGCACCTCCTTATATCCTGCGTAATTTTCAATCGTGATTGTGACCCGCGTAAGCTTAAAAGAAACAATCCCTTCACACACACACACACACACACCACACACCCACACACCACACACACCCCCACCCAACACACCCCAAAACACCCCGTATGCCAACCGTTTGACGCTGAAATCAGAGGTTTGTTTTTAAAACCCTTTTTAATTATTTTCATAAAAACCGGGTACAATGAATCGTGGTCTACGGTGTAGCGCGCGTTTAAAAGAATTAGTCCCCACCAGTACCACCCCTTTATGACAAGAAAAAAATTTCCTCAAAGGGGTTTTAGGGTTCAAACAGAGACCATCCATGACTCTTTCCCTCGGACCCCTGGACTAGGGCCAAAAATTGCCACGGCCCCGTTTTCTTAGGAAGACTTAATGCATGAAGAGCGTTGGAAAGTTAGGGCGCAAGTTTGTTCTGTTGTCCGCAGGGTGACCAGGGGAGGGGAGCTGGTGGACCCCGTCCCCCCTGAAGCCGGACAGGGGGAGTCCTCGTCGTCAACACCTTGCCATGGCAGCCACGGCAAACGTCACAACAAACGCGCGCTCCTCTCGAACGCATGGTACACACGTGCGCGATGCCGCCATCTTATACCCTTAAATTTTGGTTGTTAAAGGCCATCCCCCGTCCACCCCGAGTCCGTGCCCACGGGCACGCTGAAAAGAAAGACGGGCCCTGACCGGAAGGGCAGGTGTGAGCACTCTTTGACAGAAATGGTGGGGAGGGCATCGGCAGCGGTGACTCCCTCTCCCGCTGTTTTTCTGAAAAGTCTCAGGCGGTGAAGTCTGCACCCACCCTGTTGCCCTGACAACAGAAACAAGCCAAAGCGGTGATCTGGCCTCATTGCAGAAGAGGTCAGTCCACATCCCGGGGGTGAGGGAAGAGGGGGGGTACCCTTCTGTTTGCGTGTCCACCTCCTGGCCAGAGCAAATTGGCCTAAACCCCGGGGAAAAGCAAAGGCCCCCACGCTCCCCCAAAAACACTGAACCACCCCAGTAGTTTGGTCAACACCGTTTCAACGACGATCCAAATGTCAATGTTTTGATCTCTTGCAGTCTCCAGCGCCCGAAAACACTACTGTATGCCCGATTTAAAAAATTGGCAAAAGGGATCAACCACAAGACCCCCTTTACAGCAGAGCTTTTTTGTGGACAAATTTCATTTTCAAAAACCCGCAGGACCCCAAAGGACCGCCTCAAAAGACCACACCTGGAGAAATGTCCCCCCCCAACGGGGAACCAGCGTCAACCCTGGCTGCCTATGGGGATAGGAAAAAAATTTTATTGGCTGTCACTGTGACCCCCCTCTTCCTAAAACATTTTGGGCCCGCCGTAGAGAATTAAACACCCCGTGTATGTGCCAGAACAAACAAAAAAGGCTTCCCCTAAGAGATGTACGTGAAAGTCTCTAACGAAAACGTGGATTCAACACAAAGAAAAAAGGGAAAACAGGGTGGAAATGTCCCCTGGAGCAGTGGTACAGGAAAAGGGCAAAATATCAATACTGTCCTAAGAGG
>JAMYXO010004610.1:10000-17116 GCA_033310375.1 Conus canariensis | reverse complement strand
GAAAGAAAGGGAGTACAGAAGACTGCAGGATAGAAAGCAAGAAGGAAAGATCGATAGATAGAAAGACAGACAGACATCAACAAACAAAAAAGAAAGAAATGCACACCAAAACAAGCACAAATGACACAAAGTTCCATCCTCTGTCTGGAGAGACAATGGTGTTGCGCCATGATCAGTCAGTTGTGGAGTTGCAGCGCCTGCTGTGGCTGAAGAGCCTGATCCTCGAGCGGCAGACTCTGTTGCAGTTGCTGCAGGTGAAGTCTCCGTCATCAGTGTCTGTGGGTGCCGACGGCATTCTTTGACCGTCTGCGGCGCCTCCGTTCTTCCCACTGGGCCTCTCTCCTCTGCTCTGCTCTGCTTGCTTGATGCCGGCCTTGATGGTGGACCGCCAGCTGACCCGGTCTGAAGCTGCTGTCTCCAGGTCTGCTGGGTCGAGGCTGCTAAAGACAAGCGCAGAAATTTTCAACAACAGCAACAACAACAACAACAACAACAAGAAAAGTACAGAAAGAATGAAAGATAGACACGATGAGGATGTTTTCAATAAAGAAAACGGACAACAAAAAATGCAAAAATTGACAAGACATGAACATAGAAATGGTCAATGAAGTACAGAGAGAATGAAAGACGGATACGAGCAAGTTTTCAAAAAAAAAAAAAGAAAGAAAGAGAGAAAGAAATATAAACAAAGCAACTCCAAAAAGGATACAAAGACATAAACTGAATGTTTAAACAGTAAAGTAGAGGAAAAATGATAGAAGAAAAACAAAGAAAAACAAGAGTTTCTCAAGAAGAGAAAGCTCAACAAGAGAATGGTTTGGTTGCTTGTTTGTTTGTTTGGTTGTTTGTTGTTTGTTTGTTTGTTTGTTCTCTTCGTGGACAACAAATGTGCTGTACTCGCCTCCCGTTGATGTCGTCTGGCCTAACTGGCAGACTACCCTTAATCTCTCCGTGTTTTCTTTCACCCATTTGGAGGAGGACGACTGACTATTCTGTCATAGAAATAACCCTCGGTCCAATGACTCTGGCTTTGAACAATTAACAGTAAAAAGCGCTGTAATAAATCGTACGTATTGGACAAATCATTATCGTTCAATTCTGCATCATGATCATTTGGCGCTCAATTGAAGAAGAGAAGTGATTGTTCCTTCTTCGTGTTCATTGTCTGCAATGTTGTTTGTCTGGCCTGAAAGAAGACCACAGAGGTCGAAACGCGTCATGGTTTTGTCTTCTTTGTTTCGCTCCCTTTCATCTGGCGGAATTCTTTTTTTCTGTGAAGTTCGTTTTAAATTTCCACCTGCAGTCATCTCACTTTGAAACTAATTATTAGCATTATTATTACCAGTGCCATTCTCTCAGCAATGGGCCTTATGTTTTTTCCCTGCGTCTGTCTGTCTGTTTGTTTATGTATGTCAGCGCATTACGCACAAAAACAAACAAACACAAATAACCTAAGCAGCTATTGGAGTTGTAGGCAGGTGGTAAAGTGTGCACCCATGTCGTTGTGATGGTGTGGAGTGGTAGGCAGTGCAGGCGAAGACAGACTGATGAAGTCTTCCAATCGGACGACAGTGCAGGTTCCAGGACAAACTGCAAGCAGTTCCAGAAAGGTCAGCGTCATCAGACGGTGACACTCTCAGTGTTCCTGCTCAGCTGCCTGTATACAACGAAGCCCCGGACAATCTCATGACGTTTCCCAGTGCATTCATAGTGACTTCAATCAAACACCAATGTTCATACCGTATGGAATGAGCAACAGTGCCATCATTTCAACCACCACCACAAGCTTTATACTGATCATGCACAGTGTCAATTCCATCTACGCCCCCAATACAACAAACTTCTATTTGTTCATAAAATACCCTTTTTCTTTACTGATACAAACGGTGGGTTTTGTGTTCTCTTAAGAAATACAAGAAGAAAGCATAATTGGTCTTTGTCAACAATTACTTCCCTTGGCAAAACATTTGTCTCTCTCTCTCTCTCTCTCTCTCTCTCTCTCTCCTCTCTCTCTCTCTCTCTCTCTCTGCATCTCTTCACTTTGCCATGTTCTAATAATTAATTGCATCTGTCTCTTTTTATCATTAAAAAAGGTGAGCGCTCTCTCTCTCTCTCTCTCTCTCCTCTCCCCTCTCTCTCTCTCTCTCTCTCTCTCTCTCTCTCCTCTCTCTCTCTCTCTCCTCTCTGCTGCTCTGGGCCGTCTCCGTAGTCAGTCAGTCCTTTGCCGTTAACTCTCTCTCTCTCTCTCTCTCTCTCTCTCTCTCTCTCTCTCTCTCTTGTGTTGTGTGTGTGTTGTTGTGTGTTGTCTCTGTCTGTCTGTCTTGTCTGTCTGTCTGTCTGTCTCTCTCTCTCTCTCTCTCTCTCTCTCTCTCTCTCTCTCTCTCTCTCTCTCTCTCTCTCTCTCTCTCTCTCTCTCTCTCCTCTCTCTCTGGGGATCGTGAACTGCGTTTCAGTCGAGCAGTCATGCATTGATGGCTGTGTAGTTTCCTTCGTTTTGGGGGCGGATATTTACCAAGTAACTTCCTCAACTTTTACCAGTACCCCCACCAGACACCATGCCTTCAGCAGCACTTGCTTTTAGAGCGAGCTGTGGCAGGTTCGTCCACATCTACATCGCTTTTATGTCGTAGCGAGCCAGGAAGAAGACGGCTATGCGGATCGCCACGTTGACACCGCGTGCGAAGCTCGACGGTATAGCCCTTGGCCTGCTCCTAACCTTAATTTTCTGGGCGGACTCCTTCTACGCTGTGCAGACGTGGAGCAGAACCCAGGATCCAGGACGGACAGTTTGAAGCAGACCAGGCTCGGCAGTTCAGGACGCAGGGTCAGCGTGGACAAGACTGGAGCTTCGCCGGCGGACAGTGGACGGACGACACCCACCTCTCCTCAACAACCCACCAATGCGGACATCATGGGTATGTTGACGTCAATGAACTGTACATTTAGAGAAATGAGCGATAAATTTACGGACTTGGAGAGAAATGTCAAATGCCTAAATGACCAGTTCGCAGCGTTACAAAGTGGTGTGAAAGATCTGAGGGACGAGGTGGAGACTTTAAGGAAAGAAAATTCAAACCTTGCAAAACAGAACTCTGACCTCATATCAAGAATTGAACAATTAGAACTAAAAACGGACGACTTAGAGGGAAGATCAAAACCTAACAATTTAATCTTCCACGGTATCCCTAAGGATCAGAATGAATCTGTGGAACAGTGCGAAGGCAGAATCCCTGACCTTATATCTGATCAACTTGGATTGACACAGGACACCGAGTTTGATCGAGTTCACAGGCTGAATCCCAAACCGGACTCTCCTGTAATCGCCCGATGTTCTTTTTATAAGGACACGTTACGTATTTTGAAAGAAAAACGGAAATTGAAAGGTAGTGACATTTTGTGGGAGAGGGTTTTTCTTCACGTGTGCGAACCATAAGACATGGCCTTTCCCCTCATCTGAAAAAAGCAAGGTCTGAAGGGAAACGAGCAACGATGATCTTTGATCATCTGCTTATCGACGGAACAAAGCATTTCCTGGATGACCACTGCAACCTAAAAGAGTCCAGGTAGGGGGTGGCCGGCCACTGGAGAAGAATTTTCCGTACACTGGTGTAACAAGAAAGGGAAGGCACAAAATAGATGCACCGGTCGAAACGCCTGTCAGTGGTGGCAGTGTCAGTGGTGAGCGGGATGTTGACGCCTGTCAGTGGTGGCAGTGTCAGTTGTGAGCGGATGTTGTGGGTCACGGCAGTGAGCTCGTTCAATGTGTTGTAAACACGTGTGATAAATCTAGATAGATGTTGCGTTATACATACAACAGCACGCCTTGCCCTGCTTGCAACATCTTTACATGAGAGAGACAGACAGACTTCAGACTTCAGACTTCAGACGTTTTATTATATCCCCATATACACAAGGAAAATGTTTTTGCAGGCATGTAAAACACAAATACAAACAATTCAACATTGATAAATCAATCTGTGGGTAAAACAGGCCTCTAAAACAAAATCATAGACACCTTTTCGAACGTGGTTTATGTACATGTACAAAATTAGACATTTATACCAATACAAATCCATAACCAAACATTTACACCCCCCAAACACACACACACACACACACACACACACACACACACACACACACACACACACACACACACACACACACTCCCAACGTGTGTGTGCACTGCGTGCCCAAACCCACATTACTCTCTCTCTCTCACCCTCCCCCATCCTCCACACTCCTCCCCCCCCCCGTCCCCCCCTCTCCCCCATCCATTCACCCTTCTCAACCACTCTCTCAATCTTGCTGTCATAAAATATGTACATAGGGGGAAAATGAACTACAATGTATAAACGTGGTGACAGTCCTGAGATAACCTCTGCTGTTGACGGGACTATAATTTTAATCTTAATCATAATCTTAACTACAATGTATACATGATTAGGAAAATGAGATGGAGGAAACAGTAAAGATGATGATAGAGAAGAGAGGGACAGACAGAGACAAACCAAAAGGGGAAGGAAGAGAGCATGTGAGTTAGAGACAGACATAGTGAAGGTGAGAAAGAGAGAGACTCAGAGAGCGACTGATCGTCAGGCAGGGAGAGACAGACACCAGAGAGAGAGAGAGAGAGAGAGAGAGAGAGAGAGAGAGAGAGAGAGAGAGAGAGAGAGAGAGAGAGAGAGAGAGGAGACAGACAGACAGAGAGAGACAGAGAGAGACAGAGACAGAGACGGAGTGGTAGGAGAAGGAGAAATGGAAATGGAAAATGGTTTATTCAGGTTAGGCCACAGCCCCTACTGAAGGGGGGAACTATTTACAATGGCACTTTAACGACAAGAAAAAGTAAGGATACATCAACATAATAATGACAAATTCCAACATCTTTTGACCATAGAGTACAACAGATAAATGCTTCAATATCAACATTCACATCCTTCAACTACAGTCGCACGCCTTTTAAATGCCTTATATAAATAAATGCATACATTCTTCAGTATAATTTCGTTACTGTTAGCCATCAATAAGGCTACGTTGAATAGACATGGATTTGCATAAAATTTTCCTGGAATATATTGTTGCCGAAGCTCACAGAGACTAGGGCAACAAAACAAAACTGTACTTCATCTTCTATTGCGTCATTACACAATGGGCATGCTACAGAATTGGTTGATACCTGATTATAACGGTCCCGATGTATTGCCATGTGTGTTACTCCAAATCTAAATTTTGTTAAATAACATCTAATATGTCTGTCGATGTCAATTAAAAGATATCTTTCACAGCTCCTTGCTGATTTGAAAGTTCTATATAAAGAAAACCGGTCACTGTCTTGGATATGTTCACTCCAGTTTTGCCATCGGCAATCGATAAGCCTCTGGCGAAATTCATCCAGAAATGCATTGACATTTTCAGCCCCTTGATTTAGCCATACCATTCCAAAACCATTCTGAAATCATGTTTCTCGAATCCTTGAAACCCATGTATATTTACCGCGTGAGTCTAGCCACATCAACATCTCGTAAGCTTTCACCGGCAGCCTATTTCCATCCATACGTAATAACTTAAGCCAATATCTTAGACACCGAACAGACGTATTTACATAAACCGGGTAGCGTCCTGTCTCTCCGTAAACTAAATCATTCGGCGTTTTAAGCTGTACCCCTAAAAAATTTTTTAATGCAAATAAGTGAACCTTTTCAATACGAGCAACTGCTTTATCTAATCCCCATATTTCAGCACCGTACATGGCAATAGGTAGAACCTGATAATCAAAAATTTTCAAAAATACTGCAAATGAATTATTCTTAAGCGTGTACAACTTTTGCATAATACACAGCAAGGCGTTCTTTGCTCGGCTTGCAAGGTCTTCACAAGCAAATACAAAACTAAGTCTCGTGGAGAAATATATACCAAGATACTTATAACAGTTGACAATCTTCATTTCCTCTCCATTAAGAAACCACCTTTCACTCGCTGCAAGATAACCACCTTTCCTGAATACAACAACATTACTCTTTTTCATATTGACCTTAAGCTGAAGTCTTGAAGATGCACTCCATAGACTATTCAGTTGTGTCTGAAGCCCAACTGGTGTTTCTGAAAGCAAGGCAATGTCATCTGCTAACAACAAAATAAACAATTCCATGAAATCAGGAGTCAATGTTGCACCGTGCCTTCCTTTCTCTATTATTTCCAGGGCTAGCTCGTTTATAAATAAGGAGAAAAGTACAGGGCTGCATGCATCACCCTGTTTTACCCCTCTTGTACACATGATATAGTCAGTAAAACTAGCACCATATCTTACTCTTGCTTTCACACTACTATACATACTATTAATACATTTGTAGAGTTTTCCTTGAATTCCATTCTTTTGGAGTACTGGCCAGAGCAATAATCTTGATACAGAGTCGAAAGCTTTTTCGAAATCAATAAAGGCAACATATAATTTACGGTTCTGTGAAAATTGTTTCTGTATTAACGCTAAGAGTGTGAACATCTGATCAATAGTTGAGTAACCTTTCTTAAACCCTGCTTGATGTTCACCTGTGATGTCATTTTGCCGTACCCATTCTTGTAGCCTACAATTGATTATTGAACTAAATACCTTACTACTGATGTCACCCAATGATATACCTCTATAATTGCCAGGGACATCAGTTGCACCCTTTTTAAACAGTGGCACGATTATTGACTCTGTCCATCGTTCTGGAAATAACCCATTATCAAAAAGTGTATTGAAAAACTTAACAAAGAAATCAATAATAACATTACCACCAAATTTCAGTAATTCTCCAATAATTCCATCTGGCCCTGCAGATTTTCTGTTTTTAAGCCTTTTCATTGCAGTTGAAATCTCCTCTCTTGAAATTGGACGATCAAAGTAGGAACACTCGGTACTATTTTCAGACAGATTTACTTCGTTAATAACATCAATAACATCGTCTTCGGTTTCACCATTTTCAAGAAGCTCATGAAAATGAGAAAACCAGTCATCAATAGTTATATTATTGGATGTATGCACTCTTTTCACAGATATTCTGCGCAAGTGCTTCCAAAATTCTTGCTGGTCATTCACCGAATTTACGAGGTTACATAGCAGAGAACTGTTAT
>JAMYXO010004610.1:0-5000 GCA_033310375.1 Conus canariensis | reverse complement strand
CAGCAGCTGCAGTATCATCTTTTCAGCACACTTGAATGGTACTGAAGTCAGGGCCTCAGGTCTGTAGTCATTCAGTTCTTTGGGGGAAGGCTTCTTGGCGGCAGGAACAATAATCGAGGTCTTCCAGATGATGGGGATGGTTCCCTCGTCTACAGATCTTTGGAACAGGCGTGAGTACACAGGCGCCAGGGAATCACTAGAGGCTTTGATGGTCTTGCTGCTGATGTAGTCAGGACCAGCTGCAGTGTGGGTCCTGACTTTCCTGAAGCAGCATCGGACTTCCTCTTCCCTGATTTGTACTGGTTGTGAAGGACGAGTCAGGACTTCCTCCATGGCTTGCTTCTGCTGCTCTTTGAGGTCGTGCTTGTCAAATCGCGTGTAGAACTCGTTCAGTTCTTCTGCAAGCTTAAATTCCTCATCAACTTGCAGCAGTGGCCTCTTTGCTTTGTATCCAGTGATCGTTTCGATGCCTTTCCAGTATTGTTTGGAGTCACAGGATCTGAAGTTGTTCTCCAGTTTGGTCTTGAACTGCCTTTTGTCTTCCCGGATCTGCTTGTCGATCTTGTGTTGGACCGCCTTTGTCATGGAGTCATCGTGCTCTTGGAGGGCTTTCCACTGTTGGTTCAGCAGTGTTTTCAGCTGTTTTGAGACCCACGGTTTGTCATTGCCGTATATTTTGACCTGTTTGCTGTCGATGATCATGTCTACACAGAAATTGATGTAGTCAGAGATCACCACAGCTGCTGAGTAGGGAGTCGTCATAGAGCAAATAAAAAAATAAGGACACAGTCGTACATCCAAAACGTTCAGTCTCAACGTTATATTTGGTCATTCTTCACTGTCTTGACAGCTCGTGAAAGAAAGATGGAGAGCAGGATCAACGTTCTGGTACAGAGAGAGGAGAGAGAGAGAGAGAGAGAGAGAGAGAGAGAAGAGGAGAGAGAGAAGAGAGAGAGAGGAGAGAGAGAGAGGAGAGAGAGAGAGAGAGAGAGAGACAGAGGAGAGGAGAAAGAAGACAGACGAGAGAGAGGAGAGGAGAGGAGGGCAGAGAGACAGGGAGAGAGACGAGACAGAGAGAGAGATAAAGAGAGACCGAGACGAGAGCGAGAGAGAGAGAGAGAGAGAGAGAGAGAGAGAGAGAGGAGGAGAGAGAGAGGAGAGCTAAAAGGCAGAGGACTGACTATGGAGATGGCCCCCACAGCATTGGCAGAGAGAGAGAGGAGAGAGAGAGAGGGGAGAGAGAGAGAGAGAGAGACAGACAGACAGACAGACAGACAGACAGTCAGAAAGAGACAGAAAGAGACAGAGACAACAGAGACAAGGAGAGAGCAGACAGACAGAAGACAGGACAGAGAGAGAGAGAGAGAGAGAGAGAGAGAGAGAGAGAGAGAGAGAGAGAGAGAGAGAGAGAGAGAGAGGGAGGACTGCTCGAGGATGGAGATGGCTCCCAGAGAGAGAGAGAGAGTCAAGATCCTGTATGTTCCGGCATAGGACTTTGTGAAAAACAGACTGCTATTATTCTTTTTTTTTTTTACTTGAAGAAATCACTTTCAGAGATTGTTTTCAGTGTGGATTACTTACTGTGGATATCATTTCAAAAGCAAATTTTACAGTTTATTAAAGAAACTGCCAAGACCAGTGTGTCCCTGCATAGGACTGTGTGAAATAAGGACTGTGCTGATGTTTTATTTTCATGACCAACCTTCTCAGACTCTTTGTGGTGTGAAGTACTTACAGTTCTTTCAAAAAAGGCAATATTTTCATATGAAGCAAGAGTAAGGTAAACTATCTTATTATGTTTCTGTTATTCTGAAATTGTTTTTGTTCAACTGACACATCTGTGTGTGTGTGTGTGTGTGTGTGTGTGTGTGTGTGTGTGTGTGTGTGTGTGTGTGTGTGTGTGTGTGTGTGTGTGTGTGTGTGTGTGGACACGGTGGCAACATCACCTGAAGATGCATTGCCTGTGGCGACAGTGGACACTGTGACAACATCACCTGAAGATGCATTGTCTGTGGCGACAGTGGACACTGTGACAACATCACCTAAAGATGCATTGCCTGTGGCGACAGTGGACACTGTGACAACATCACCTGAAGATGCATTGTCTGTGGCCACAGTGGACACTGTGACATCACCTAAAGATGCATTGTCTGTGGCGACAGTGGACACTGTGACAACATCACCTGAAGATGCATTGTCTGTGGCGACAGTGGACACTGTGACAACATCACCTAAAGATGCATTGTCTGTGGGACAGTGGACACTGTGACAACATCACCTAAAGATGCATTGTCTGTGGCGACAGTGGACACTGTGACAACATCACCTAAAGATGCATTGTCTGTGGTGACAGTGGACACTGTGACAACATCACCTGAAGATGCATTGTCTGTGGCGACAGTGGACACGATGACAACATCACCTAAAGATGCATTGTCTGTGGCGACAGTGGACACTGTGACAACATCACCTAAAGATGCATTGTCTGTGGCGACAGTGGACACTGTGACAACATCACCTAAAGATGCATTGTGTGGCGACAGTGGACACTGTGACATCACCTAAGATGCATGTCTGTGGCACAGTGGACACGTAACCATCACCTGAAGATGCATTGTCTGTGGCGACAGTGGACACTGTGACAACATCACCTAAAGATGCATTGTCTGTGGCGACAGTGGACACGTGACAACATCACCTAAAGATGCATTGTCTGTGGCGACAGTGGACACTGTGACATCACCTAAAGATGCATTGTCTGTGGCGACAGTGGACACTGTGACAACATCACCTAAAGATGCATTGTCTGTGGCGACAGTGGACACTGTGACACATCACCTAAAGATGCATTGTCTGTGGCGACAGTGGACACTGTGACAACATCACCTAAAGATGCATTGTCTGTGGCGACAGTGGACACTGTGACATCACCTAAAGATGCATTGTCTGTGGCGACAGTGGACACTGTGACAACATCACCTAAGATGCATTGTCTGTGGCGACAGTGGACACTGTGACAACATCACCTGAAGATGCATTGTCTGTGGCGACAGTGGACACTGTGACAACATCACCTAAAGATGCATTGTCTGTGGCGACAGTGGACACTGATGACAATCACCTAAAGATGCATTGTCTGTGGCGACAGTGGACACTGTGACATCACCTAAAGATGCATTGTCTGTGGCCACAGTGGACACTGTGACAATCACCTAAAGATGCATTGTCTGTGGCGACAGTGGACACTGTGACATCACCTAAAGATGCATTGTCTGTGGCGACAGTGGACACTGTGACATCACCTAAAGATGCATTGTCTGTGGCGACAGTGGACACTGTGACACTCACCTAAAGATGCATTGTCTGTGGCGACAGTGGACACTGTGACACATCACCTAAAGATGCATTGTCTGTGGCGACAGTGGACACTGTGACATCACCTAAAGATGCATTGTCTGTGGCGACAGTGGACACTGTGACACATCACCTAAAGATGCATTGTCTGTGGCGACAGTGGACACTGTGACAACATCACTAAAGATGCATTGTCTGTGGCGACAGTGGACACTGTGACAACATCACCTAAAGATGCATTGTCTGTGGCGACAGTGGACACTGTGACATCACCTAAAGATGCATTGTCTGTGGCGACAGTGGACACTGTGACATCACCTAAAGATGCATTGTCTGTGGGACAGTGGACACTGTGACATCACCTAAAGATGCATTGTCTGTGGCGACAGTGGACACTGTGACAACATCACCTAAAGATGCATTGTCTGTGGCGACAGTGGACACTGTGACATCACCTAAAGATGCATTGTCTGTGGCGACAGTGGACACTGTGACATCACCTAAAGATGCATTGTCTGTGGCGACAGTGGACACTGTGACATCAACCTAAAGATGCATTGTCTGTGGCGACAGTGGACACTGTGACATCACCTAAAGATGCATTGTCTGTGGCGACAGTGGACACTGTGACATCATCCTAAAGATGCATTGTCTGTGGCGACAGTGGACACTGTGACATCACCTAAAGATGCATTGTCTGTGGCGACAGTGGACACTGTGACATCACCTAAAGATGCATTGTCTGTGGCGACAGTGGACACTGTGACATCAACCTAAAGATGCATTGTCTGTGGCGACAGTGGACACTGTGACATCACCTAAAGATGCATTGTCTGTGGCACAGTGGACACTGTGACATCACCTAAAGATGCATTGTCTGTGGCGACAGTGGACACTGTGACATCACCTAAAGATGCATTGTCTGTGGCGACAGTGGACACTGTGACATCACCTAAAGATGCATTGTCTGTGGCGACAGTGGACACTGTGACATCACACTAAAGATGCATTGTCTGTGGCGACAGTGGACACTGTGACATCACCTAAAGATGCATTGTCTGTGGCACAGTGGACACTGTGACATCACCTAAAGATGCATTGTCTGTGGCACAGTGGACACTGTGACATCACCTAAAGATGCATTGTCTGTGGCCACAGTGGACACTGTGACATCACCTAAAGATGCATTGTCTGTGGCGACAGTGGACACTGTGACATCACTAAAGATGCATTGTCTGTGGCGACAGTGGACACTGTGACATCACCTAAAGATGCATTGTCTGTGGCCACAGTGGACACTGTGACACATCACTAAAGATGCATTGTCTGTGGCGACAGTGGACACTGTGACATCACCTAAAGATGCATTGTCTGTGGCCACAGTGGACACTGTGACATCACCTAAAGATGCATTGTCTGTGGGACAGTGGACACTGTGACATCACCTAAAGATGCATTGTCTGTGGCCACAGTGGACACTGTGACATCACCTAAAGATGCATTGTCTGTGGCGACAGTGGACACTGTGACATCACCTAAAGATGCATTGTCTGTGGCCACAGTGGACACTGTGACATCACCTAAAGATGCATTGTCTGTGGCCACAGTGGACACTGTGACATCACCTAAAGATGCATTGTCTGTGG
>JAMYXO010004609.1:0-17117 GCA_033310375.1 Conus canariensis | reverse complement strand
AATCTGTAGTATCACTTTCACTTTTTGACCAAAAAAAAAAAAAAAAAAATAGTCGTTATCTTATCAGAACATGGTCCTCCCTTTTGGAGTCCCACCCTTATGCACAACAGCCCCACGCCCTTTGATGCACCGTGACTTTGGACATAGTCCGGGAAAAAAATGTGGGGGGAAAATGGAACTGGGGTCCCAGGGGGTCCAAAGGAGGGGGGGCCCCAATTAATCGAATTTTGGGGGGCTCTTATGGGATTCAGTTGATGACAGAAAAAGTTGTCGGATGTGGGGGGGAAAAAGGTTTTTAAAAACGGAACAGATAAAAAAGGCCCCCCCCTTGGGGTCAGTCAATTTTTTTTTTCCGCCCCCCCACGTACCCTTTCGTGGGAAAAGAGTAAAAACTCCCGTTCCCGGGGGCTTTTTGCAGCGGGGTGACCACAGTTTAGTGGAAGTAAAAAACTAAAACACCTGAGGGCACCCCGGGGGAACACTGCACTGTCGCTGGACTTTGGAACCAGGCGTCGGGTTACCTCTAACAGCCGGGCCCCTTTTTCTCTGTCTCAGCTGTCTCCCTCTCGCACTTGACCTTTTTATGCTGTTTTTTTATGCTTTTTTTTACCATTTCTTTAAATCGGGGGGCAGATAAATTATTTAACAGATCTTTTTCAGCCCCGCATCATATAATGGGGGGCTTTTCGTAAAAGGACCTTTTGCCACCCTTTTTACCATACAATTTCAGGTTTTATTGTAACAGGCCCTTGATGTTCAACCTACCCAGCACAACGCTGTTACGAAAAGGGGCCTTTGGGGTTTTTAAAAACACATTTGGCACAACGGGGTGATGGACAACCATTGAGGGTTCAGACCTACAACCACGCAAGTCGGGGGGTTACTGAAAAAGGGGCCCTTTATTTACAGCCCAACCCCCGGCCAAAAGTCAGGTTTTATGTAAAGGATCTTAAATTTTCAGACCCCACCCCCCCCATCGGGGGTTAAGGGTAACAGTCTTTTTAATTTTCAGACGGGTTTTCGTAACAGGACCATTGAGTTACACCCCGTTTTTATTTAAAAAAATTTTTGGTTTTTTTCCCCGACCTGCACCCCACAAGTCGGGTTTGTTACTGTCGGGGAATTTTTGGATTGGTTCCAGACCCGCACCAGCACAAACGGGTTTTTAAAAATTAAAACAGGACATTTATTGGGGACAGACCTGCACCGGGCACAAGTCGGGTTTTATGTAACAGGACTTTCGGTTGGTTTACAACCTGCACCAGCCAATCGGGGCGTGGCCAGGAGGGGGGGTTTTCCCGGAGCTGCTGTGCTAGGGAGAAAAGCTGGTAGAACTGTACCAGTTGAAGTCCGTGCATGCTGCGCTATTCTCCTTCCCCCTGGAGTCTGCCACCCCGCTGCCTTCCCCCTGACCCACAGCACCTGGCCGCCATTGGTATGGACTGGTGTGGTGGGCCCTGAGTGTAGCAGGTGTCTGTGGGGATGGTGGTGTGTGGAGGTGTATGTAGGAGTGAGTGTGTGAGTGTGTGTTGGTGTGGTGTGTGTGTGTGTGTGTTGGTATGGTGGGTGTGGAGTGTTTGTGTGGTGGTGTGTTGTGTGTGGTGTGTTGTGTGTGTGGTGTTGGTGTGTGGTGTGTGGTGTTGTGGTGGTGTGTTTGGTGTGTGTGCTGTGTGTGTGTGTGTGTGTGTAGGTGTTGAGTGTGTGTGTGTGTTGGTAAGGGATTTTGTGTTTTGGGTGACCTGGTGTTTTTTTATTTGTGATGTATTGAAGGTGTGTTGGAGATTGGAAGTTTGTGTATGTAGTGAGTGTGGAGTGTGTGTCTGAGTGTCTGTAGTCGTGTTGTCTCTTGTGTGTGTGTATGTCATGTCTATGTCTATGTCATGTCTGGTGTGTTTGTGGTGTGTGGCGTGGTGTGTCTGTGTTCTTTTGTCCTGGTGTGTGTGTGGTGTGTGTGTGTGTGGTGTGTGTGTGGTGTGAGTGCAATGACACGTGCTGTTGCCTGCCTGCATGTTTGTTTGTTTTACTTTACCTGTTCTTTTGCTTTTATTATGACACTTTACTGCTCACTCCACCCATCAGTGACCTGAACACCAAGTAAAACACACACAGTTACAACCACACCACCTAGTATGAAACAGACAGTGGACAGTACAGTTGAAATGGTAATGGAGAGCCCACTACCTAAAAGAACAATCTCAGAAGACCACTGTGTGTGTTACGCCTGTGTTGAGTACTGTGCACTGTGGAAGCTGTGTGGCGGTGGAAGCGGTATTTTGAGAATGCATTGGGGGGGGTTGTGGCTTCACTGTACGTAAAAAGAGCAAAGTTAGTAGATGTGTGTAGAGGTAGGGCATTGGTTACCCTTGAAGGGGGTTTATCCAGTAAGAGAACGTATAAATTAGGCACTCTGGGCTCACCCACCTCCGCCAGCGCCAACCGGCTAAAGCCGGTTTCGCTGTTGCACCGCCGGCTTTACCAGAGTGCCTATTTTATAAGTTTCTCTAAAAGTAAACACGTTACAAACATACATAAGTGTAGGATTAACTGTATTTAACACTAATTTAGAAAACTTTATTGAGACTTAATTTTGCTTAATCCTACGTTATTTCTTGAATCTTTTCATAACATCATTTTCACGCAGTACATACACAGCAAATGCTTCTCAAGTCTATCATGTGAAATAAAACCACTGTCTTTAATTGATCTCTAAAGTCTTTTAAAAACAGAGTTAATATTGTTGACATAAAATCCACACACTTATCCCAGCATGTCTTCCCTGAAAGCCAGTTTCGGCCGAACATCATCTAATAATAAATAGTGTTCCTGCGTTTCCCCCAAACATCTGTACTAACCAGTCGGTGACTGTCAGCTTTTTTGCAGACCAAGACCAACACAATTAAAACCCCAGTAAGTCAGGCAGCTGAGCGTCCGTAATTACAAACTGTGTGTCTCCTATGTCTGACCTTAAAAATCAATAAAACACGCCTTGCGCGCCAACTGCTTTTTCATTCTCTCACGGCTCGCGGCGCGGTCTGTCCTGCACAGCGGCGTGCGCTAACACTATCTTTGGGCTATAGCGTGAGCTGCCTCTTTCCCTGTCTTCATCGCGCTTAACTAGTAGTGCAGGCCAGCCCGACAACGAATACACGCACAGCGCCCACGCACATCCTTTCAGATCACAAAGCACGTGGCTAACAAATAAAGGAGACTGGTCCTACCCAGTTCCACTTTTCGCCCCAAGTCCTAATTAGTCACCCCAAGTCCCTTAATTAAGTCACCACAAGTCCTAATTATGTTCTTATAAGTCACCCCAAGTCCTTAATTAAGGTTTCCCCAATCCTTAATTACGTCACCCCAAGCTTTTCTTAACAAGTTACCCCAAAATCTTAAATCTAGTTCTTAATCAAGTTAACTTTTAATTTTTTTATCCAGTTACCTCAAGTTCCATATCAAGTTCTTTATTTAAGTTTTCATCAAGTCGTCAAGATGTCGTTTATCAAGTTTCTTATGTCAGGAAGTCACTTATTAATTATTTATTAAGTTCTTGAAATATTTACTTGCATATCAAATGGATCAAAAAGATCTTTTTGTTAGTTGGTCGGTTCTGGGTATTCTTTTTTGTTTCCAGATTTTGGTATTTAGTGTCTGTGCTTTTTTTGGCTTGCTTTGGTTTTTGCTGTCTTTTCTTTATATGTTTTATAAACGTAATAACCACCCCCACCAACACAATGACGCCAAAAATGCTAACTCTTTTAATCCAAATAATACCATGATGATAGTTGTGGGACTTGAAACAACTTTGTTCTTGTTGTGGCACTGGCACAACTGGTGTTTTTTTCATAATGAGTTGATATTCTGAGATATGCAACATTAAATTTTTTTTGGTTTGGTTCCACTCTGCTAATTTTTTTCCTTCTGCAACACGCCCAGGATGAGGAGGCTTTTTACTGGTCACTTTCTCCACCTGATTCAATGTTTTCTGATTCTGCTGATTTTTCTAGCTCGGTATTTTGAAGGGAAACAAAATCTATAAGATTAAAAGAGTAATTAATCCCATGATTAATGGCGATAACAATGTTCCCAATCTGTAATAAAGATCACATCCAAGAGACTCTAATAGACTTTGTTAAAACTGGATCCCTGCGTTAAATCATACATAAAATCTTGTTCATAACAATGGGAGCAAATCTACTAACTAGTTTATTGTAAGGGGGGGGTGGGGGGGGGGGGGGGGCAAACTAAGAAACCCGTTTGCCCAACGATTTTTTATCCATTCATGACCCAAGTTGCCGCTTCATACCTGTTGTGATACTTTACAATGTCTTGTTGGCGACATTTGTTGATCTGTTCAAATGCTGAATTCAGTTCCAAGGTACTGTTTTGTTTTTCACATGCTGCTAAATGAATACGCCTTTCCTATTGACGCATAAATAGCTTGGTCATCAACTTGATCATTTGTAAGTTTCAGAAGTAAATCATCGCAGTTCATGATTATATAAATGAATAAATATTAATTTGTATTTTTACAAATGAGCACCGAAAAAACTATTACTACCTGTAAACCAATTCTGGCTGTTATTGGAGCCTAAGTGTAGGATACACAATGCTTGGTAAAAGGCCAGTTAAAAATTAAACCCGCAGATTCTTGGCATACTAGACTTTGGAAGACTCAAGCAAAGATGATAGCTGTATATTACAGCTTCATTTCTACGAAAGAATTTTCTAGTTAAGCAAGGAATAATTCCAGACAGTAACAATATGAAAAATTAAAAAAAAATACAATTTATACAAATGGCTCACTCTAATGATGATTTGGTGGCCGCTGTGGTTAAAGCCTTGCTTTTACGGAAGTAATTTACACGCATTTAGTAAAGCTACAAAATAACCCAATGATAGAAAAAGACATAACAGAGCTATTGGAGCAACTAGCTGAGCTGCACAAGACACCTATGAAAAGCAAAGAATGGAGCAGTTAGATTTTATATAACGACAGACTAAACAACAGGGACATCAGCTTATCACATTTAAAGATGTAGACCAGGCAATAAAAGAATATTTTCTAGTAACAGGAAAACAATGAAACATTGCCCCCCCCAAAATTTAGCGATTTTATCAACCACAGAAAAACAAAAATTCAAGAAATATGTTTATTGTCTTTGGCCCCCCCCCCCCCCCCCCCCCCCCCCCCCCCCCCCCCCCCCCCCCCCCCCCCCCCCCCCCCCCCCCCCCCCCCCCCCCCCCCCCCCCCCCCCCCCCCCCCCCCCCCCCCCCCCCCCCCCCCCCCCCCCCCCCCCCCCCCCCCCCCCCCCCCCCCCCCCCCCCCCCCCCCCCCCCCCATCTACTTTAAATAAATAATTTAATTTTTTGCTAAATTAGAGATGAATAATGACTGCAAGGCGAAAAATATAACCTCTATGATTATCTATTTCCAATACCAATGGCATATGAAAAACTGGATTAAAAAATTTACTCTTTTGTTGTTAGGGGCGGTCAAAACCGTTTTTACAACTTTGTTTAATCTCATCAAAGATAGATCGCATTTTTGAAATGTTCTGATGAAAATTTCTTATCCCCAACAATCCCTTCTTTTAGTTTCATGGTTATTTTTTGCACACACTACGAGATTTTTCCCCTTTTGCTTTTTTTTTAACAACTTTTTTTTGGCTTGAAAACTGTACATTTTCAAACTCAAACCAAAAAACCCTTGAACACACCTCCAATAATTCATCCTTCTTTTACCTAAAACCTCTTGTTAAAAACTGAATGCAAGGCGAATTTTTAGGGAAATCAGAGGGTGTAAAAACCTCGCATCCCCTTACTACTTCTAATCCAGCTTTATAGATATTTTCAAAAGGGGTTTGTCGATTACAAGGAATTGACTGTGTAAATACTTTGGCCCTCAGGAAAAAAGGGTTTTTAAAGTAGTCGTAAAAAAATTCAAACATCAAAGCTTGAATCTAAAACAGTAAACCCAAAAAAAAGGGGTTTAAACCAAATTTTGGGGACTTTTTTTTTTTCATCATTATGCCAAAAAGCTGATCATGAAATCTTCAAATTCCTGATAATTAGTTTTGAACACCAGCTAAATTTGGCATCTTTTCCCTCTGGTGACAATCTAACTCTTAACGCTTGTGCGGATTCTCATATTTTTCCAAAAACAGCTGTTGTTCATCAACTTGAAAAGTCTATTTCTGAACATCTGTGGATTTAGTTCTGAGATCATTGTTCTAAATTAAATAGGGTTTTCATGAACTGTTCTTGATCAAAAGCAATATACATGAACAGCTCAACTTCAAACCATGTTTTAAAAATAAAATTGTAGAAGCTGTAGGGCAGACTAATTTTTTTTGCCTCGAGATTAGCACAAGTTCCGCCAACAAACAGTATCCGCCTTTAAAAGGAATCATGATAGTTCCCATCGTTTTTACACTCTAACTCGCCCGCATCTTAGCAATGCGGGTAACAAATAATGATGTCCTTTCTCTGAGACTAGAAAGAACCCCGCGGGTTTTAAGGGGGGGGTTTTAAGGGGGGTATCTTCTAAAACCCTTTTGCCAACGTTCATGTACCCCATAGGTAAACGCCCTTTCTAACAAGAGTTTGGTCAAATATTCTTCTGTTGGGGGGCAGGACTTAAGGACATAGCCATGACTCTAATGACCCATCATGGTTGCATATAACGTAGAAAGAAAAGGTTTTTTTAAAAGGGTGAAACCATGTCTTTTCTGAGGGACTGTGCAATCATGACACCCTGAAGTCCGGGTTACGCTTGCTTTAAAGGGAGAGCTTTCCCCTCGCAAGTTGGTTGAAAGAATATGGGCAGCTTCCATGACTTTGGGTTTCAAACATATTAAATTGCATTTGTTAGTGCTCCCTCTAAACTTTCCACTAATGTGATCATGGGCCCTCTTCCCGATGGATTCTCTGCGGGGGCAACCAGGCCGCCCCCAAATCCAACAGTGAGGGGCGAGTCATACGTTGTGGTCTTCAGGCGCATTATGATTTCAATAATTTTAAAATTTTAATAGAACAGGCATAACGCACTTGCTGCATGCGTTTAAAGAAGTATTTTGCAGCATTTGGTCTTTTAAAAATTTCCCTGGTTTTGAATGGCGCCATCCGACCTAACAATGATGAAGGAAAATGACAAATCTGATGATTCCATTAAGACTGTTTTTGGAAGGTTTTTGTGGGTTGGTCCCTTTAAAGGGGAAAAATGAGTGATTTGAAGTCTGCGTAAACAACATTGGACTAGTTTGCCACCGTTTCCCGTTTTAAAACTAAAATTTACTGCCTCTCCCCGGGGGTATTAGTTTTTGTATCACAGTCAACTGGGCTAAACAATGTTTTACATGTTCGCTTGCGCTTAACAGAGGAAATCTTGTTAAACATTTTCTACAGAATTCTTGTTTTCTATGTTTTTTTTGGGTATGCACTAGAATCCACCCCCCCCATTTTGCCTATAATGAGTAATTTTACCTTTGGGTGAAAACTCAGATAGTCAAAATGATTTTTTGTTGGATTTGCCAAATTTGGACTGGTTCTTGACACTTTAATGGCGAAGTTTTTTTCATCCCATTGAAAATATTTAAAATTTTTGGTTTTTTTTTGTTTTTCAAAACTGATTCAACTATTTAACACTAACAGGAAAAATTTCCACTAAGTTTGATCAATGTGAAATTAATATAAGACACTCCTTGCTTTTTGCGGAAACAAGCAGCCTAGCAAGAACGCACCCAAAAACATTTGTTTTTGAATTTTATGTTTAAACTGCTCATTTTCAACTATGGGAGGAGAGGAATGAAGCCTTCCAAAAATCGGCTCATACTAGCCCTGTTTATAATCTGACTTAAACTTTCCCTCGACCCACCAGAGCCCCTCATTTTGGCTTCTTCAGCGCACATCCAACTGGTAAGCGCTTTTCTGCCAACCAGGTGTTTTAAACATTAGAGGGAAAAAATATCTGTGTTTAGGGTTGGGCCCAGACTTCCAGATTTTTTCTTATTGTTATATAAACGATTTAAACCCAACTAAACCCAAAATTTTCCCGGAGGGTTTATTGTTAGTTTACTGGAACTGAAAAAGCGGTAAACGCTTTCCCCGACGTTTTTTGGATTAAAAACTTTTAATCATCTCATTTTGTGGCTTTGACAAACGCCTTCCTCAGCAAATTGCTTCAAACAATTCATCTGAACCTTCATATATCTTATCCATGTTGAGCTTCTTTCTAACTCAAAAATTTATTTAAAACAAAAAAATAAATAAAAAAGAACAATATCAACGGTCCTTTTTGTCTTGGACTTTATAAAAAATAAAGTATTAACGCCTTGTGGGGTTTTAATTTGAGCTTTTGAACAAGTTTTTAAAGTTTCGTTTTTCTTTTTTTAAACATTCCTTTTTTATCTGGTCGGTGTCTGGTTGTTGAAAAAGTTTTCCCTTTCCTTCTTTGAAGATCAACTTTTGTCTTTTGTAGTCTCAAAAACACCTGTAGGCGACTAAATTCTTCATCCGTGATTTCGAGTCGCAAGTGGGTTTTCTTTCATTTTGAAGAACTAAGTTAAACTGTTATTTAGGGTTTAACCATAGCTGTGTGCTTTTGGGATTAGCTTTTATTTTTTTTTTGCTGACAGCACTTCCCGCCCAAAGAAAACAAGGGCCCAAGATTAAAGACAAACCACTAGAGGTAAAGCTCCGGGCACCTACGCCTTTTGCTAAGAGACCTACCTTGCCCCCTGCTAAAGCACTAGTGTCGATCCCATATAACATAAGTAACAGCATTAAAACAGCAAATACCTTCGTTTTGGTGTTTCTGATTTTGAAAGGCCCCTGCTCTAGTTGGTTTCATTTTTTGTTATGTTTGATAATCTGAAAGTTTTTATGTCTACACAACAAGTATCTACTTTGGGCACTTTTGGATAAACCTGAACAGACATGCTTTTTTAAAAATAAAATAATTTAGTATTGGATATCTTTTAATCGTTATCTTGAATATTCAGCTGCGCATCATATATTACAAAACAAATGTACATTAAGTGGTTTATCACTCTCTTTTTCTTTATCAATTTGAATGTTTATTACGTCTATAACTGTTCTCCCACTCCCATGCAACTGATTATCCTAGTTGACCTTAGGTCAATCCATAAACCGTATTTCGTTGTTAAATATTCTCAAGTCTAACACTGTGAAGGTGTAGATCTTTAGACACAAGGTCTACTGGTGGACATTCTATGACCCTCCGCCTCCAAACAATTTCTTATTTCATCAAAATGATGATAAGGGTTTTTAAACCCGCTACCGTGACTTGGTTGGAAACTACCCTCAATTGAACATTGAACTTTCGTTTTTTTGGGATTGTTTAAACTTCATTTTTGGGTCTTTGAATGGTCCTTCATCTCACACACAATAAAATACCTTAAGGGGATTTTGCGTGCACAACACAAGTTCATATTGTGCTGCCCTGTTTTTGGGATTTTTATTATGATGAATCACTCTTTTCGTAATATATTGCAAATTTTGGGACTGATTTTGTTGCTCATCAGCCTTGCAAAGTTAGGGTTGCAACAATGCAAATCTAACGGATTTGGGAAAATGCTATTTTGAGAGTCTGTAGATTTTAATGACACTTTTGTATTAAATTAAAAGTTAGTTCAAATGACAATTGCCCTTTAAAATGCTCCTTGAAATTATGCCATGCGCTTTTTAACTCTCAAAATCAAGGGTTAAAAGCGATTTCAAAGAAAAACCCTTACAGTTTCTCTTGTTGCCCTTTAGCACTTCGCGTCTATTCGTTTTTTAAAGGCTCGTTTTTTTCATTCCTTAAAACCCGCAAATCGCCCTTTCCATTATCTTTTTAGCCATAATTCAAATGATTAAAAAATATGCCCGCATTTGTAAAGAAAATATTTTTGGCCCCTCAATTTTATAGAAATTTTCTTAACGATTGCCCTCCCAGATTCTGAACACTGCCCCTTTTGTGCGTTGTTTGCTGAATCCAGTAAATTTTGAAAGTAAGTCCGGGGAGGGGACCCCGGGCAACAACACTTCATCTGCTCCAGGTCTGGAATTTAACAAAAATTGATCTGAATCAATAGTATATGATTATTTGGAACAATAATAATCTGTTAATTTCCCTTCACCCCAAAGGGTGCCTTTCAGTCTTCTATCGGGTCAAAATGAGCATATGCTTGTTGACATTTTTTTATAAAACAAAAAAAAGTTTAAATATTTAAAAACCTGGCAGGGAAGTATTAAGATTTTTTTTGATCCGGGGGGGGAACGACATGAGTGAAAGACCCTTTGACACATCCATTACAATCATTGGGCGGCCTAAATTAACAGAAAGTAAGGTCAAATCATTTATACAATTTTTAGGCCAAAAACCCCAATTTATAAGACCCTAATGATTTTGAAACAAAAGATGACCCATTTTGTTGTGTGAGAAACGACGAAGGACAACTTGTTCAGCTTACAACAAACCAGACTCATCAAAGTTTTAAAAAATAGTACAATTAGACAAGGCCTCAGTGTGAGCGAACAAAATCGCCTTGGCATTACTAAACCAAAATTAGATAGGAAGCAGTTGCTAACTTCAAAACACACTACAAGAACTCCCAACAGAAAACCAAAATTTCAAAACATAACCCCCATAAAGATTTTAACCCAACAGCAGACGAAATAATACATGCAGAAACCAGTTATTCAGAAGATACAGCATTTAACAACTATGGCACGATCCGCCGCTTACCTATGAGAGAAATAACAGCCCTTTTGATCATGCTTTCAGAAGCATCAGAGGCGAATTAACAACAATTTAGCAACAACTGGGTGACTCGATGAGCATATAAAAAAGAAAAGAAAAACAAGTTGAGGCCTGGATTGACCACAACTTAGACCTGGTGATAAGAAAGAATCACACAAAGGCAAAAGACTTGAACAAGAGAGATCAGCAAACTAAGAAGTGTTGTCTAATAACCGAGAACAATTACGAAACTCAAGTGAGCAGAATTAAGAAAACTATCCAAAGAATTTTGATAATGAAGACACAACTTAGCATAACGAAAAAAACACTGTTATAGAGAGCAAGTTGTCACATTACAAGAGTTATAAAAAAATACACCCCCCCTTATGATTTGCAATCAGTACACTGGTGGTTGCTATTACGAGGCGGCGGTGGTGGGGGGGTAGTGCCTCCGCCACCATCTCCTCCACTGATAAATCATTGGTTAAAAAACAACTTGATCATCTTGCAATTTATTAAAAAAATTACCAGGAAGGCAATAGATGTCTTTGCCTGGTATAATAGGGAGGGAATCGTTAGCTGGCTTTTTGTCTGCCCGCAAGTAAAGTAGTTGGCTTTATGGCTGATCACGTTATGGGCATATAGTTGTCTTAATAGTTAGGGTTACTTATAGTTAGAAAAGACCAAGTAATCCAGGGCGTTAATCCAATAACAATTGCTGTCTTTTCATATCCTGGGGGTCGCTTTATTCACCAATGGGGATTGGTTGGGGGGTGGGGTTTTTGAGGGGAGTATTGGAATGGGGTTTTGGGGCCTTGGGGGATGGGGGATTCTTTTTTTATTGCTATTGCAGGCTTAGAATTTATGTCGTATTTTACCGACCTCTCTTCTTTACCCTGCCACAAGGATTTCTTATTATAGTTTTATTATTGTTCCTATCTGAGAGTCTGAGGTCAGAAGGCAGCATGTATAAACCAGTGCCAACAGCATAGTCTACTTTCGATCTTGACGTAATGCACAACATTTTGGAACCTTGATAATACTGAAGCAAATCATTAGCAGAATGTAATAGATCCTCTAAATTTGCATAAATACCTGTTTTGGGCGTTCAAAGCCAGTATGAAGGACAATTATGTATGGAATCTCGTTTGTGCTTGCGACCCTAGCAAACACCAAACCTAAAACGAATGGAGTCATTATTCGTTCTATTCCCCTGTTGTTAGACCGTAAGAGTTATCCAAAATAAATTTACCATGCCTGTTTTATGCTCTGCTCTATGGACCCGAGGTGAACCGTTGTGCCTGAAGAGAAAGATGTGTAAGGAGGAATTCCAATCATAGTTAATACTTTCTATGCACGCCCCAATAATAAAGATGCCTAAACCATGATTAAGATCCACTTCTTGTACTAAAGTCTGTCTTTGGTCAAATATCAAATTCGTTACAGATCCTGTCAAAAGCCTTGAATCTATCTGTTGCTGAATGATTTAAACGTTTTTGTCATTTGGGTAATGGTTCTTGCAGTTCAGATAAAATTAGTCTGAAGTGTAATAAAAATGGAAATCTATACCTGACCTCACCAAAGGATCAGGATGATTTAAATGATCAGCATACGACACTCCATCACCTAAAGGGTTGAACACAAAACACAGCAAAGTTTAACTGGTTCGGATTAAAACTGCATCGATCTGAACCAACACTTTCGGGATGTCGTCCGTTTTTGGATAGGAGGGTTAATTAAAACGATCCAATCGGGAGTACTAACCTTTACTTTGAAAAAGGCGACAGTCTAGTCACAGAAATTTCGAGGGTATCAGTTTGTTATAACTTTAGGACTGTATAGCGGTCCAACAGAATATTTTGCATTAGTTATATTTGATGGATGCACACATTTTTAAAATTGGGATTTTAAAAATGTTTTGTACCAATAACAACTCAAGACAGTCCCATCGTTTTTTAGAATATGCTATTGGATAATAACAGGCGGAAACCCAAAGCGGTCGCACACCATGAAATTTTTACAAAGTCGTATGTTTACTATAACTGATCCAAGGAATCATATCAATGCTCTCAGTGGTCCAACAATTTGATAATAGAGAAACATTAGTTAGCCATTAACCATACCTGATGGTTATTACGGTTTTTTGCTCGCTAAAAGAAGGCAATTGAGTAAACATCGACATTACTCTCAAACTTAACTAATGGCAAATATTGAAAATAATGTTGGACATTCAAACCTGCAGAAGAAAGTTAGACCATTACCTTTTTGATGTAGAGCTAGCTCAAATGGTTAGGCTTTGCAACTGACAATCATTGGTATGTATAGAGTACATCAACAAAACAACTTATGCGGGAAGAAAACCCCTCTCGATACTTGCTTACATGTACAATACTCTATGTCATTTGGACGGAGCTGAGCACTGATGAAAACATTTATACGAAGTGAAGGCCCACAACAGTTTAAGAGCCTTCTTCCATCAGAAAGCTGCATATTGCGATTAGAAATTAAACAATTCCCTAAATTACAGTTTTAAAAGATTACTTGTGGGAGGGTCAGATCATTAATATAAAGATCACAGATAAAACGGGAAGAGGTCTTGAAATGTTAATAACTGCACATGATTTACGTGTAAATAAAATAATACGGTTGTCTTTAAAAAAAGTCACGAGGACCAGACATTCGGGGGGTATTGGTGACATTAGCGCCTAGGAGGTTGTGTAACATTAGAATTAAAAACCTTGCGAGACGTTGGAGGACTTTATGGAGAACAAAACGGTGAGATAGGCACTTATATGGTTATTGTGAGGATACACTAAAGGATGGGTAATTATAAGCGCAAAGAGGTTGACGACAACAAAAGTTTCCTAAACAAAACAACTACGCAATGTAGAAGACAAATAATGCGGGTCAGTATGAATATAAAAAAAGTTCGAAAACTGACAACAAATGGCGACTTAGAAACCATATATTAAATGGGAACAAAAAATTTGAAGTCTTAAGCCCATTTACATTTATTGGTGACCGTCAAAAAAGTTCAGAAAAGCATTGAACTCTGGGCCCTATACATGTGAGTCTTATGCCCAGAGGACAACAGTCGGAAAGAGATCCGAAATAAAGCCGTTTGGGGATAAACATACATCCCCACAGAAGAGAATCGTATAAAAGAAAAGCTCTACAAAATATACATGTTCATTCCACGCACAAAATTAGGAGACACGTTCACAATGTATATTTAAAATTTCTGTCTAAAAGATGAGGCGAGAATGGAGCTCTGGCGTCATTGACAATCTTATGAAAGGAATTCTATTAGCTGGCAAAACTTAGACTATGACAAACTTAAAGTTAACTGTCTTTGTTCTCTTACACAATGGCGAGGATATTAAGGTCATAACAACAAGCAACAAAAAAGGTTAATAGTCTAAAAGAAAACGATCTTCCGAACTGAACTGGATTAATCAACACATTTGGCCTTATAGGGTTTTTATTATACTAACAAGTTTGACAGAGAGTATGAAAAAACAATAAAGGATAGAATTAATTCTTGTTTTAAAAACTATGGACAAGACAACTTTGGTGATCAATGCCGATGTTAAACTTTAGACAAAACCCTCATTGATTTCATTGAGATTTGTGGACAGACTGGTTGTGGAAAAACAATATATTTGTCCTCGACCTATTACAAACAGTTTAATAGTTAAAAATCTATGATCATATTGTAAATAGCTGTCCGACACTTAAAAGGAACAAAGCATATCACGAAGAAGGTTTTGATTATTGACGGATATGAAAATCTATTTAGATTTTACCGTAGCAAAAAACCGATGAGATGGTTTAGAACATTTTTTAAACTGATTTGTAGGGAACGCAGACATTATGTATTAATAGAATGATTGTTCAGGCAGAAAGATATAGTCAAAAAAAGAACCACGTATATAAAAACTAGCTTTCAGTGGAAGACATGCCCTGGGATAAGTTGTGGATTTTAATTGTCAAACAATATAACTCATTTATAAAAGACTTTAAGAACATTTAAAGACATGGTTTTATTCCACCAAGAAAGACAGAGACGCATTTTGATGAATGTATGGCGTGGAAAATGAAGTTATATGAAAACGATCAAGAAAACGAAGGATTAATGCAAAACTTAGTCTCAAAAGTATTTCATAATTTAGTGTAAAAACAGATATCCTACACATTATGTATGTTTGTAAAGCTATGTTGGCTATACGAGAACTATAAAATAAGGCACTCTGGGTAAGCCGGCTGGGAGCAACAGCGAAACCGCTTTAGCCGTATAGGAGCTGGCGTAGGTGGGTGGCCAAGAGGTCGCCTATTTATAGTTCTTCCAGTGATTTTAGTAACAACATTACAATGATGATAACAGCTGTCTCACTGTGGTAGTGGTGTCGTGGGGGGGGGAACAGGAAGCCCCAGTGAGTGTGGCCAGGGCGGCGGGTTTTCTGGAGGTGCTGCCACTTCATCCAGCGTCGCTGTAACCGTGGGACTGGGCCCAGCTGGATGAAGCAGCAACCAGCCCATTACCGCCACAACTCAACGCTCTGCAGACCGGGGTCCAGCCGCGGGATACCGGACGTAACCTGGCCAAGCAGCGTGCCGCCGGACGACTCTCCTATTACTTTGGGCTGCGGTGTAGGGGTGGAACTCTTTTTTGTTATTGTTTGTATAAATTTTTGAGTCTTGTTCTTGTCCACACCTGGTCCGCGCTTTATTCCTGTGCGGTGTTCTAATCTTGGGCTCAGTGGAGCAATAGAATAAATTTATTGAGCTTTTTTAGATTTTGTTTTGTTAAGATTTGGAGTGGCCTAGTTTCTGTCATAACCTGGTCCACTCTTTATATTCCTGTGCAAGTTCTATTCTTGAGCTGAATGAGAGTTGTGGATTTATTTATTGTTTATTTTTCTTTTACCATTGGTTGCTAGTTTCTGGTCGTTTTCTGATGGGGGGGGGGGGGGGGGGGGGGGGGGGGAAGAGATGTGGGGATGGTGATACAAAGAAGAGCTTAGGTGGGGGAAGGAGTTGGGGGTTGGGGGGGGGGAGAGGGGGAAAGCCTCACGCCAAATTCTTCCCCAATCCTCCCACTATGTCCACCTCCCATACCCTCAAACATTATTCAAATTTAAATCTTTGAATGCAAATAGTATAGTCTGTGGATGTGTGTGTGTGTAGGTAGTGTGTGGTGAGAAGTGTGAGTGTGTGTGTGTGTGTGTGGGTGTGATGTTTGTGGTGTGAGGAATAGTTTGCATGTGTTTCCAAGTGCCAGATATGGGACCAGTAGAGTTTGGCTGAGTAACTGCCAGGTAGTATTTGAATCAAGGTGTGGGGTTTGCATTATTTACCCGCTATGCAAACCTCCTCTGTTCCTCCAGCACTACAAGGGCACTGATTCAGGTCAGGAGAGGTTAAGGTGGTTGAAGGAGAAGGATGGGCTCCACCTTTATGACGCTGTGCTCCAGACATAATGAACCTCGGTATTTTAATGCCCTCAGGGACATTCGACTGGGGGGGGCTTTAACTTTTTATTGAACCCCCAGTTTGT
This sequence comes from Conus canariensis, assembly GCA_033310375.1. Lineage (NCBI taxonomy): Eukaryota > Metazoa > Mollusca > Gastropoda > Neogastropoda > Conidae > Conus > Conus canariensis. Next base: position 822 of record JAMYXO010004609.1, on the reverse strand, counting down.
GCATAAAACACATAATGTTTACAAGCCTTTTGCAGAACTTTGGGGGGGCAGATGGAGTACATTCTGGCCAAAGAGCACGCAGATCGTTTGTCTGTCATCGATGACATCAAGGGCGACAACCCCGCAAGGAGCGAGGCCAAGGATGAGGAAGGGAAGGGGGTTCCCGGATGAAGGTAGAAAACCTGTTGTCACTGGGAAATTTTTCTGATGACAGGATAAGGGGACTTTCCGGATGAAGGTAAAAAAATCCTGTTTCCCCCGCATGTCTCTGATGACAGGATGAAGGGAAACTTTCTGGATGGGGAAAGGGGAAAATTTTCCGTTGTCACTGCCTTCTCTGATGACAGGATGAAGAAGACCCTTTTTTTGGGTGAAGGTAGAAAACTGGGTTTTCCCTGTATTTCTTGATACAGGATAAGAAGACCCCTTTTTGGGTTAAGGAAAAAATCCTGTTTTTCACTGCCTGTCCCCTGATGACAGGATGAAGAAGACTTTTCCCCATGAAGGTAGAAAACTGTTTCACTGCCCGTCCTGAAGACAGGATGAAGAAGACTTCCTGGGTGAAGGGGGGGAAAACCCGTTTTCACTGCCTGTCTGTGACGACAGGATTAAAAAGACCTTTTTTGGGTAAGGTAGAAATCCTGTTGTCACGCATGTCTCCCGAGGACGGAGGATGAAGAAAAAGACTTTCTGGGTTGGGAAGGGAGAAAACCTGTTGTCACTGCATTTTCCCCTGACGATGGGGTTTAAAATTTATGACAAATTTTGCACTGGGCATTTGAAAAGAAAACCCCGGCAACAAGGGCTGTCTGGTGAAGATTT
>JAMYXO010004608.1:12500-17118 GCA_033310375.1 Conus canariensis | reverse complement strand
TCTCTTTTTCCTCTCTCTCTCTCTCTCTCTCTTCCCTCCCCTCTCTCTTCTTTTCTCTTGACACAGAAAAAGGACAGGGGGAGAAAAAGGACTTTTGCCCTCTTTCGCTGCCATGGCAACGGGCCCCATTTTTTGGTCCTTCTTGACAGACCCCTTTGGGAAAAAAAGGGAAATTTGTTCCTTTTAAACGACCCACAGAGAGAGGGGGGGAAGAGAGGAGGGGGGGGGGGGGGGTGGGGGGGGGGGGGGGGTGGGGGGGTGGGGGGGTGGGGGGAAAGTTAAGGGGAGTAAAGTAGAGAGGGAGGAAGAGAAGGAGGAGAGAGAGAGGGACGGGACAAAAGGGACGACGGGACAGACAGCAGACAGAGACAGACAGAAGAGGCTTTTTGAAATTTTGAAAACTAAAATTTTTAAAAATTTTAAAATTTCCCATAAACTGAAATTTAGTTTTTGTGTTTGCTTGGGGCCCCAAAAAAAAAAAACGGGCAAACTTGGGGGACTCTCGTGGGGGGGGAATTTACCTAGTTTTGGGTATACTGTATCCAAAAATCCCCATTGTTTAAAGGGAAAATATCTGGGCCCAAATCATGACTGTTAATTTGGATTATCTACTCGCTCGGGGAAATTTCCCCGAAAATTAAATTTTGAATGAAAAAATAAACCCGGATAGATTGTTTGGTTGTTTTTGGGGAATTTTAAAATTTTTAAATGGGGTGGGAAAACCCATTTTGTTTTGGGTTTTGTGTTTCGTATTCGCTTTTGCGTAAATTTATGGCTTTTTTTTTTTTTTGTTTTGGGTTTCGCTGGGGGAAAGCAGTGTTTCCCTAAATGAGTGTGTTTTTTTATTTTTGTTTTTTGCATATTTTAAAAGGGGGGTAAGAGGATAGAACCCTTTTTGAATTTTTGGAAATTTAAAATTTAAAAAAACAAAAATAAACATTGTGGAAAAAATTTCCTGGATACCAGCTGGGAAAGGTTTGGACAGCGGCGAAAATGAAATGGGGAGGGGGCATTTTGATGTTTAGTTTTTCATTCACCTTTTTCAGGTTTTTAAAAAAATCGCATTGGCTTTGTAAAAGGGAAACATGCTCAGTTTTCAAAAAATTTTAAAAGGGGACGGGGAAAAATAAATGAAATTTGGGCCCAAACCCCCCTGACCCCCTAACGAGGGAAATACTTCCCAAATACAGATGCAGTCATGGGGAATAAAAAAAAAGCAAGGGAAAATTAAAAAAGCGAATTAAGGAACGCTAGAAAAAGGGAAAAAACAAATTTTTAAATGAAAAAACACAACCCCCACACACACACACCCACACCACACACACCACACCCCCCAAAACACACACCCAAAACACACCTCCCCCAACCCTGTCTGAAATTGGACAGGATGAAAAAAAATTAAACAAGATATCATTTGGGAAAATTTTCAACGAGGGAAAAGGAGAAAGCAGATGGCTACCCCCCAAGGGACCAAAAAACAACAGAAAAACAGCTAATTTAGGGGGAAAAATAAAAACTGGGAAAAAGGTTCTCATTTAAAAAGACCCAAACCAGGAATCTTTTCAAAAGCAGCAAGAGAAAACAACCCCCAGCACTGTCGGTTTGTAACCTTTTCCCAAGATAATTTTGGGGTTTTGGGGCACCTGCGGGGTTGGGGGTATTCCATTTTCCCTGTTCGCCTGTGAGGGCGGGGGACCCCCCCCCCCCCAACCCCCACCCCCGAGCGGTTGTAAAAAAAAAACCCTTTGCCATGAAAAATGGATTGTTATCGCAAAAAAAAAACTGGGAAATAAGGGTTTCAAAACCCACCAGTAAAACAAATACGAAAAATTCTAGGAAAGGCACCAAGACGTAAAAAAAATTCTGGGGGGGGGCACATTTTGAAGACGGGGGGACAGACGGGTCGAAGAAAAGCACAGGGGACCACAAATTTGTAGGAGGGAACAGGGGGAAATCATTTGCGGGAAAATGGTACGCACCCCAAACAGAATTAAAGGGAAAAGTGGTAAAATTGTTCTCTGTGTGGTTTGCCCCAACAACTCCCCACAGGGGGTAAAGGGAGAACGAAGAAAAAAAAAGGAAAAAGAAAGAAGAAAAAGGGAAGAAGAAGAAGAAAAAGGAGGGGAAGAAAGAAGTTAAAAAGAAGAAAAGAAGAAAGAAGAAAGGGGAAAAAAAGGGAAAAAAAGAAAAAGAAAAAGAAAGAAGGGAAAGAAAAGAAGAAAAAATAGAGAAAAAGGGAAGAAAAAAAGGGGGGAAAAAAAGAAAAAAGGGGAAAAAAAGGGAAAGGGAAAAAGAAGAAAAAAAGGGCCCGACAAACGACGACCACGAAAAAAGGGAAGAACAAGAAAAAGGGAAGAAAGAGGGAAAAAAGAAGAAGAAACGCCCGACCCGCCCGGACGCAACAACAAAAAACAAGGGGGAAAAACCGGTCGCAATGACGTCGCAACAAAAACAACAACAAAACAACAACAAAATAAAAACTGAAAAAAATAAAAAATCTTCCATCTGCCCTTACCGGGGATACCACTTTTCCCTATCGGGGCCAAAAAAGGGTTATCTTTCCCCTTTGCCATGTCCTCATCGCTTTCTGTAAAAAAATTTGTGAGGGGGGGGGGCATTTTTTACTTTTTAGGGTTTTCGGGGTTTTAGCTATGCTTTTTTTTTCAAAAGAACACAAGTATTTGTTTTCAAAAACCCACTTTGCAAGCATTTAAATTTTTCACAAACGCAGCATTTTTAAAAACTCCATTTTTGCGCGCATCAAACTCCACTTTCAAAAAAAAAGGCGGGGGAAAAAATTTTACGATTTTTTTTGTGTGTGTTTTTGTGGGGTTGCTCCCTTTCCCAAAAACAAACAAAAAATTTTAAAAAAAAAAAAAATAAGCAAAAAACCATCTAAAGTTTTTTTTGTCCGAATTTCAGGGTTCTTTTTAATTATACACACTTTTTGATCACTTTTCCATTTTTTTTCCTTTAAGTGGGTGCAAAAAACCCCACAGGGAAGTTTCTTTATTTTTTTTTTTTTAAAAAGAAACAAAATTTCACAAAATTTTTCGTTCTTCATTTTTCTTATATTAAAGAGTCGCTGGTAAAAGTTTCTTTTTTTTTTTTTAAATTTTTCCCACCAGCGGGAAAACCAGTTCCCAAGGGAGGAAAGTTACGACCCAATGGTTGGAGGTGGGGTTTTTTTCCGGGGGGGAACTATTTTCTGCAAAAAGAGAATCCTGCAGACTTTTTTCTGGCTAATCAATTTTCCCGAAAACCCTCTTGGTCCTTCCCCAAAAATTTGTTTCCTTTGTAAAACCCCCCAAGGGTTTGGGAACATTAACTCCCAAAACTTGCCCCAAAAACCTAGCCCCCCTTTCCCCGGTCTGGAACGGCTGGTGTGCCTTTAAGGATCGGGAACACCCCCCGTCCTGCAAAACAGTGAGCTTCTTTTTTAACTAATCCTTTGCCTCACCCTCCGTAAAACGTCCAATCAAGGACAGGAAAGGGGGTTTTGGGGTTTTTCAAAAAACCCCGGGTTAAAAAATGGTCTAAATTTTTTTTTTTTCAAAACCCTTTAAAAACTGGGTTTTTCCCAAAATTTAAACCCCTTTTTTTTTCCCTAGTATCTTTTTCTTTGGACAATATTCCCCTCGCCTTTTTCCCAACAGCTTTACATTAAAAAAGTTTAAAACTTTTCATTACCAACGTGTGGGTTTAGGTTTTAAAACAAGGTGATTCCATACATGCCCCGGGGGGTTTAAAGCTATTTTTTTTTTTTCTTTTTTAGAAAAGGCTAAGTCTATTGCTTTGCAAATTACCCAAAAAATCAGGGTTTTCCTTCATTTTTTAAATTTTTGGGGATTTTTTATTATGTTTCTTCTTTTTTTTGGAAAAAGAGTTTTTATTGAGCTGAACAGTAGTTGCTTTTTCCTTGCTTTGCGTTTTTTCGAGGTGCCAATCAGTTGAAAAAATTTGAGATCACTCGATTTGGGGGAAATTTCTGAAACGAAATCTCTCATGCCTTACTCACCGGAAAACAATCCCGAGCCGAGTTCTTTTTAAAAACCCTTTTTTTTTGACAAACCCCCTTTTGGGATTTCACTGCGATACCCCAGGGAGAGAGAGAGGGGAGAGAAGAGAGAGAGGAACGAGGGGGGAGGAGAGAGAGGGAGGGGGGGGGAAGGGGAGAGGAGGAGAGGGAGGGGAGGGGAGGAGGAGAGAGAAAAGGAGGAGAGCCCAGAAGACGCAGAAGACAGACGGGACAGAAAAAGGGACCAGACAGAAGAGGGGGAGGAAAAAGGGGGGGGGGGGATTCTCAGAATGACATTCGTTTCAAAGGGATTTTAATTTCAGGGACCCCCAAACAGAGTAAAAAAAAAAAAAATCACCACAAAAGGGAAAAATGTGGGCCCTTTGCGGTCCCCAATTCGTATTTCTAGAGGAACTTCAAAAAGCCTGGAAAAAATTTACAAACTTGGCAGCTTTTTGCCCCCGCCCAAAAAAGGGAAAATGTTTTTGTTTTATGCTGACTCAAAAAAAAAGGTTTTTTTTTGGGAAAGGTGGGGTATTTTTGAACTCCCCTTTTCAAAGTGGGTTTAAAAATTCTTTGATGTTTTTTCTGGGGCCAAAA
>JAMYXO010004608.1:0-2500 GCA_033310375.1 Conus canariensis | reverse complement strand
ACTGGTTAAATTAATCCCAAAGCCAAAAGCAGATACGGCTCCAGGTCAGGGAATGCCTTGAATTTCCTATAGTCTCTAAATCAGCCATTGGTGTCCACATAGTAATTCCCGTTTTGCACCCAACTTCAGGCATTTAATCTTTGATTTTTTTTTCCATAAAAGAATATAGGCATCTTACGGCTTGGTTTTCCCCTGATTTACAGATGCCATAACTATTCAAAACATTGCGAAATTTGGAAACCCGAAAATTGTCTTGTACTGCCAAAAGGTTTAGCAGACTTTACTCCTTCAAGTTAATTTCAACCAGTATCAGAACAAAAAAATAGCGAAGTTAGTATTAAAAGTAAACAATACAATTCACCCCTATACTTATGTCGTCTTCGTGTTTTGACCAATCCCCGACAATTTTTTTCAACACAAATAAATGAACACGTTCTATAATTCATTAAGCATCTTATTAGACATCTGAATTCAACACTTGTCAGAAGAACGGAATCAATATGATTTTTTTTTTTTAAAGCTTCAAGACAGTTTCAAAACAAATACCATTTAATTCCTGTGAACTACACATAATGGCAATAAACAAATCCATTTAATTCCTGTGATCTACACATAATGGGCAATGGCAGCTCCTAGTACAGTTTCAAACAAATACCATTTAATTTCCAGTGATCTACACATAATGGCAATGGCAGCTCCTTTCCCTCTGTCTTCTGTCTTGGGATGCATATGACGAAGCCAGCTTTGCGGGAAACAAGATGCATGAGGTAGATTTAATACACTCCCCTTCAAATTATCAAAAAAACCACCCCCTCAGGTCTTGCTAGATATGATATTTTCTTCCAAAATCTACAATGCTGGATTAATGTGTGGTTGTGTGTGGTGCGTGTGTGTGTGTGGTGTGTGTGTTTTGGTGGTGTGGGTGTGTGTGTGTGTGAGAGCGCGCGCGCGTTCTGTGTATGTTATGTGTATGTTTGTGTGTGGTGTGTGTGTGGTGTGTGTGTGTGTGGTGTGTGTGTGTGTGTGTGTTTCTTAGTAAACCCAACCTCCCCCCTTCCCTCCCGAAACCGAATAAAAAAAGTTGCTTGTTTTATGTCAACGAAGATAACAAAAAACAGAAAACATAACAGAAAAAAGAAAGAACACACACAACACACACCCACACCACACACACACACACACACACGCACGCACACACACTACGCACGCACACACGCACGCACGCGCGCGCGCGCGCACACACACACCACACACACACACTACATCACACACAACGCGCGGGGGGGGGGGGGGGGGGGGGGGGGGGGGGGGGGGGGGGATCCCCAAAAATCCCCACCCAAAAAAACAAACAAATAATGTGGGGGAGCAATCACAAAAAAAGAAACAAAAATTAGATTTTTTCCCCGTTTTTTTCCCCATATTTTGCCCTTTTCCTTTTAAAAAAACGCGTGATTCTACAAAAAAAAATAAATAAATAGCAAAAACGACGCGTGAGAAGAGAAGAGGGGGGAGAGGAGGGGAGGAAAGAGAGAGAGAGAAAGAGGGGAGAAGAGAAGCATCGAATCAGTTCCGCAACACAAATAAAACCCGAAGGGAGAGCCAGGGCAACACCGGGGGAAAAAAAATCACGTGCCCAAAAATTTTATTTCGAAGATTCCCTTTCCCCCCTAAGTCCAAGGGGCACACCCTTTATAACCCAAAGGGAAAAACCAAAAAAAAGGGAAAGGAACATGCCGTGTCCGCAGCTTAAAACGCAGAAAGTCCCGGTCCCCAAGATGCAGATGGGGGGATCAGGGGTCTGTGCTTCTCGGCAACTGGATCCTATTTCAAAATTAAAGGCTTTTCCCCCCCCTTTCCTGTTAACCCCAAGGGCTCGGGGGTCTCCCCCTTTGCCCTCGGGTTTTATGTTTTTCCCACCCCAACTTTTTTAAACATTTTACTGCCAAACTGCAAGTTTTTCCCTTTTTTCCTTTTTTTTGTTGGGGAGGGGAGAGGGGAAGGAGGGGGAAGGAAGAAGCAGACGACAGACGACAGACGGAAAAAGCCCGACAGGCGAACGAAGACGGACTGACACACCAACACCCCCAAGAGAGACAAAAAACAAACAAACACTGGCAATAGCAAAAAGAGGGACAACAGATGGACAAAAAGAAACAGAACGCGTTGGGAAAAAAAATTGTCGAAAAAAAACAGGTTAAAGGGGGGGGGAAAGGGCGGGGGTTTTTGGGGGGGCGGATGAGGGGGGGAAAAGGGAAAGGGGGGTTTTGGGGGGGCAGGGTGAGGGGGGGGAAGGGACGGGGGGGTTTGGGGGGGCAAAAGAGGGGGGGGGAAAGGGCGGGGTTTTTGGGGGGAGGCGGGGAGGGGGGGGGGGGGGAAAAGGGGGGTTTTGGGGGGGGCAGGAGGGGGGGGGGGAAAGGACGGGGGGTTGGGGGGGCAGGAAGGGGGGGGGAAAGGGGGCAGGGGGGGGGGGGCGGGGGGGGTGGGGGGAAAGGGCCGGGGG
>JAMYXO010004607.1:0-17120 GCA_033310375.1 Conus canariensis | reverse complement strand
AATAGACAGGCAACAGAGATAAAGCAAAGACAGAGGGAGAGAGATTAAGAGAGACTACAGACAAGCAAAAAGGCAGACAGACAAGCAAGGAGAGTGAGAGAGTGAGCGAGAGACTGAAAGAAAGTTGGGGGAGAGAGAGAGGAGACAGACAACAGACAGAAACAGAGAGGGAGGGGGGAGACAGACAGACGGGCAGACAGACAGAGAGGGGGGAGGGAGGGGTGTAATTAAATGTTTATTTCTCATACAACTAACACATAAAACTGAATTTTTTGGGGTGGGGAATTTAATTTTAAAAGGGGGGGGGGGGGGGGGGGGGGGGGGGGGGGGGGGGGGGGGGGGGGGGGGGGGGGGGGGGGGGGGGGGGGGGGGGGGGGGGGGGGGGGGGGGGGGGGGGGGGGGGGGGGGGGGGGGAGTCATTCTGGCTGGTTTGTTTTAACTCCCGGGGGAGTTAAAATTGGCACGGCTAATTCTAACTCCCGGGGATTAAAAAGTGGGGGGAGTTTTAAAATGGATCGTTAAACCGGTGTCAGGGTAGGCTTGGCCCACTTCTTTCTTCTTCAGCGACCTCTTGCTTCGATGCGGCGACGTCCATTTAAACCCTGGACCCAAGTTCTGCAGCTCCCAAGCAGTCCCACTACTTCAGATGTTGCTGTACGCCGAGCAAGTACTGATCTTCGGTGGCTTCTGACCTGACCACGCTACAAGTACGCGGGTGAGATTACGACCGACCACCCCGACTAAAAAGGACATTTTGGCAATGTTGTCGCCCAAAAAACCAAATTGACATGTCTGACGACTTGAAAGTATCAAGGGCCAGTTGACGGACTAAAAAGGACCTGAATGATATAAAGTGCACAAGATCTCGTACGAAAATGACAATCTTTAAGCAGAAAACACGGGATAAAAAACAGCTTTTGCTTTGGAGGAGAAGCGGATGATCTTGAAAGACGATCGAAAAGGAATAATTTTTGATATTTTAGGGGCTCCCAAGAAGAGAATGAAAAACCCAACCTGGGGGCAAAAATTGTACACGACAGTTAACTAATAAATTAAACTATCAGAAAATAGAATTTGACGGGCTACAGGGCCTCAGTAATAGAGGTAACTGCCTATCATTGAAGATGCACTTTCTACAAAGATAAAGAAAAATATTAAAATCCAAAAAGAAGTTAAAGAACAACTCAAATACCATAGGTAAGAGAAGTGGGGACTCTGGAATGTCAGGACTAACAAAGGGCTGCCGGGGACATATTAAAAGAGCCACCAGACCCTTTGATCATCTCCTCATCGGGGGCAAAAAATTTGCACGGGATAGAATGATCAGATAAAAGAATCAGAGGGGGGGGTTGGCCGGCCTCGGGCAACAAAGTTCAGATCACAAAACACGAAAATGTAAGCTGCCTGATCAAAAAATGTAAAGCTGGTCAATTTTGTTTTGACACCGGTATGAACACAAAATGAAAAAAGGCACGTGCCATGACCATATGTCTTTCACCGAGCGGGGAAACTTGACGGTGTCAATGTGTGACGGGCGTTGTGAAAGGGGTGCTATTTCTTCACGAGATGGAAGGAAATGTAAAGCACATGGAATGACAGGCATCGTCATTTTTGGGGAAAAAGATAACCGATAGAAAGAATACTGATGCAGAAAGTTTGAATGAATGTATGAATGACTGTGTTCGAAACTGAACAAAATGTAAGAAAGACAGTTTTAAAAAATGTACCTCTTTTTCCTTTCTTCACTGGAATGTGGACGGGCCTTTCATCTAAACTCAATGATCAAAAATTTTTTTTCCCACGTTTATGCTTTTGACTTTGTGTGTCCCCTTTTTGAACTTTTATGGAACGTGGATTTTCCCTCGGTTTTCCCCCATCATTCTACCTTTGTAAATCTGCTATTAAGTTAACCCCGGCAGGGAAGGAGATCAGGGGCAGTGGGTGCTGATTAAAACAGAGTTATGCCTTATAATCTTAACGAAATGTGAACAAATAATATCTGTTTCTAAATCAACAAGAAATTATTTGGTTTGAAAATGATATTGTTTATGTATGGCATATGATCTCCCATGAATTCTCCATACTATGCAGCAGTTGAACTGAAGATGGAATCATGTCTCGAAGATGTTTTTAAAGGACAAATATCATTACATAAAAATATTAATATCCTTTTGTGTGGAAAAAGGGAAAGGCAGAACACAGACATGCTTCCCCTGCAGTGGTGAGAGTTTAGAGGTTCAGTATCATAATGTGAGAAAGTTATGTCATAAGACTTCAAAAGATTTAGTGCGAAAGTGTATGGAAGAATGATTTTTAATTTTTGCATTGCTTTTAGGGCTGTTTTATAATGAATGGGGGAAAGTAATGGTGACCATCTGGTCACTACCCATACATGTCAGAAACAGAAAGTAGTGTAAATGACAATTTTATAGTTTCCGAAGACTGTTTGATGCAATAAGAAAATTTTTGCCGTCTACACGTCCAATATGATTTATTCTGACCATCAACCACTGGAATTTTATTTTGATGCAAAGAATGATGTTATAAGTTGTAACGTGAATGCAGGAAAATACCACCCTTTATTTTTTTAAAGGTTTGGAATGGGATTTAGCACAACAGTTCCCTGACTGCATGTTTCGGACAAAAGAAAAAAACGAACCAAGCTACAGCTTGATGAATGCTACATAAATCGGGCGCAGATTTATTTGATGAATGTATACATAACAGGCAGGTTTTAGGAAAAGAAAATTTATACACACAGAAAAGATCGAGGAGTGGTATGATGATGAATGCAAAACGTTTTGCGAATGTCGAAAACTTTTGAAACTTGTAATAAGTTTCTCGAAAAGAAACGGAATTGTCCCAAACTGAGAAAGAGAACAAGCAGCCTTTTGCAAAGTAAGAAGAGAATACAAAATTTTTACCAGAAGAAAAAGGAATACAAAAAAACCACTTTTGCAATTGATCATGTCCATTGTGTCAAAAGAATTTTGCTTAAAATAGCAGTTTCCAATAAAAAAAAGTTTCAGTCTAACAAAATCCCCTGTTCAAAATTGTTTTAAAAAAATTTTATAGGGTTTTGAAAAACGTGATGCTGATAGTAATAGAAATATCTTAACAGGTGCTACTGGGTATTTTCAGGTTACCCCTCTGATAGAATAACAACCGACACAGTCGGGTTAGAAATGATGAACATCAGAATGAAAGAATGCTAACTTTCTAAAAACCCGGGCCCACAACAAAGGAAGAAGTCTTACTGTCGGGTAAAAAATTGAAAAGTAAAAAAAGCAGCAGGACCAGAGGATTATTGAAGAGAATTTAAAAATACAGGAAAAGATGTCATTGAGTTCTTATAAAACATTTCTTTTTTTTACACAGGTGAAAAACCCTGACTATGGAAAGAAACTATTTTTACCCCTTGTTTGAGAAAGGCAGTATAAATGATCCAAACAGTTACAGAGAAAATTGTCTGTCAGAATAAATACAAAATATATAGCTCTATGAAAAAATTCAAGATTATGAATGGGTCGATTAGAACAATATTACAGGTGGAAGTTAAACTAGCCCCCCCATAAAACCCCCCCCCCCCCCCCCCCCAAAACAGCCCTCCGAGAGAGTTAAACTGGACCTGGCCCAGAACAGCCCCCCTACTGGAGAGTTCATCTGGCACTGGCCCAGAGCAGCCCCCTACTAGGAGAGTTTATCTGGCACCGTTATAGAACAGCCTCCTGGAGAGTAGAACTGGACCTGGCCCAGAACAAACCCCCTCCTAGGGAGTTAATATTGCAACAGCCTAGAAAGTTCAACTGGATCTGGCTCAGAACAGCCCCCCCCCCCCCCTCCCTTGAAGAGATAATCATGCACCGGCCCAAAACAGCCCCCCTACTGGAGAGTTCATCTGGCACTGGCCCAGAACAGCCCCCTACTAGGAGAGTTTATCTGGCACCGTTATAGAACAGCCTCCTGGAGAGTAGAACTGGACCTGGCCCAGAACAAACCCCCTCCTAGGGAGTTAATATTGCAACAGCCTAGAAAGTTCAACTGGATCTGGCTCAGAACAGCCCCCCCCCCCCCCCCCCCCCTCCCTTGAAGAGATAATCATGCACCGGCCCAAAACGTCTGGCCCAGCCCAAATGTACTCCCCGAAAGTAACTTTGCGCAGCTCCAGATGTACCACCTCCTACCCCCCCCCCCCCCCCCCCCCCCCCCCCCCGAAGCTGAGAGAGTACTTTTGGGCCCAGCCAAGACTTACTCTCAGGAGTAAAACTGGGCCGTTTTTAGCGGATCCAGAAGTACTCCCGGGGAGTACTTCTGTAGCAGGTGGGTAGTCTTTCCGGGACCAGGCCCAAAAGTACCCGCCTTTCATATCTTCTGTATTAAAGAGCTTAGGGATGTTGTTTCTCGTTTATGAAGACTTATGGGGATGTTGTTTCAGAATCAGTTTGAATCAGAATGCAGTCTGTATCAACTTTAGGGGGAGTACACAAAACAAAGTGTAAAGTAACGCAGTTTTAATGCACGACACAAAACAGGACAAGAAATTTTCGACAATATGCCTTTCTCAGCGGCAAAAAAATAAAAACAGTACAGACATTAACATGCGCAATACTCCCCTTGTGAAGCCAAAGTGGTGAATGAAGTTGACAGAGGGACAGTGGGAGAGAGGGTGAGTTGAGTTCGAGGAATAGGGCACGAGCAAAGAGGGTAGAGTTAAGAGAGGAGGAAGAAAAGGAGAGGGGGGGGGGAGAAGGAGGGGTGGAGAGAGAGAAAGAGAGAGAGAGAGAATGGAAGTAGAGGAAGAGTGGAGAGTGAGAGAGAGAAGAGGATGGGGAGGGGAAGGAGAGTGACAGGAGGGGGAGGGTGTGATTGTATGTAGTGGGTGTGTTGCATATGAATGAAATGAACAAGAGAAAACACAATAAATAAAATACAATATGCACAAAAAAGCATTGTAAATGACAAGGGGAGGGGGGAGAGAAGGGGGTCAGCCGCCTAAAGCACCCAACCCAAATCTGACCCAAGGGTAGGTTGCCCTACCCAAGCATCAAGGGGTGAGAGGGAAAACGGGAGAACCCCGAAAAAAAAAACCCTAGCCAGACGCAGCTAAGAGCTGCAGGGCTCCCCCCCCCCCCCCCCCCCCCCCCAACGTAAAAGCTCTTGCAGACCAACCATGCACAGGTAAGTAGTAAAGGGGAAAGGGAAAAATAGGGTATTGTCCACCTGATTTGGCTCGGGAAAAAGGAAGTACCCTATTTTTCCCTTTCCCCTTTACTACTTACCTGTGCATGGTTGGTCTGCATCAGTGGCCTCTTCGTTACCTTAGAGCCTAGCGCCTACTGGGATGATCTTTGAGAGCCTATATCTTTTGCCAGGAGTTTCTGAGTAGGGTTAGCTCCCCAGTCTCCTGTCTGTCTGACAGGCCCAGAAGTACCCCCTCTAAAGTTGATTCAGATTCGCTTTCAATGTTGAATCGGATAGAATGTCCATATATGACTTTATAACCAGTAAATAACAATCCTGAACATATTAATAAAGGAAATATGCAAGGGGGGTACTTCTGGGACCGGACCAGAAGTACTCCCCCTAAAGTTGATTCAGACTCGTTTTCAATGTTGATTCAGGCAGAATGTCCATGTGTGAGCTTAAATAACAACCCTGAACACATTGATAAAGGAGATATGCAAGGGGGGTACTTTTTGGACTGGCCCAGAAGAACTCCCCTAAGGTTGATTCAGACTATAGTTCCATGTTAATTCAGGTGGAATGTCCATGTATAAGTTTATAACCAGTAAATAACAACCCTGAACACATTGATAAAGGAGATATGCAAGGGGGGTACTTCTGGGACCGGCCCAGTAGTACTCCCCTAAAGTTGATTCAGAATCGTTTTCAATGTTGATTCAGATAGAATGTTCATTTATGAGTTTATAACCAGTAAATAACAACCCTGAACACATTAATAAAGGAAATATGCAAGGGGGATACTTCTGGGACCGGCCCAGAAGTACTTCCCCTAAAGTTGAATCAAACTCGTTTTCGATGTTGATTCAGATAGAATGTCCACTTGAGAGTTTATGACCAGTAAATAACAACCCTGAATACATTAATAAAGGAAATATTCAAGGGGGGTACTTCTGGGACCGGCCCAGAAGTACTCCCCCTAAAGTTGATTCAGACTCGTTTTCAATGTTGATTCAGGTAGAATGTCCATGTGTGAGCTTATGACCAGTAAATAACAACCCTGAACACATTGACAAAGTCTGAATCAGCTTTAAGGGGAGTACTTCTGGGCCGGTCCCAGAAGGGCCGGTCCCTTGCATATCTCCTTTATTAATGTGTTCAGGAAATATGCAAGGGGGGGGGGGGGGGGAGGCTGTTCATTGCCAGTGCCAGATTAGCTCCCCAGGAAGGGGGCAGTTTCGAACCAGGTCCAGTTTAACTCTCTTGGGGGTGGGGGATAGGAGAGGTTTGTTCTGGGCAGGTGCCACACAAGCTTTCGCTTGTTGTGCTCCGTGTTCTGATGTTCGCTGCAAAATGTTTCGGTTGAATAATGTTTGTTTAAAGCAAAGTCTCCCCATAAGGGGGCTGTTCTGGGCTAGGTCTAATTTAACTCTCTTGGTGGGTTGTTCTGGGCTGGTGGCAGATTAACTCCCCAGGTGGGGGCTGCTTCGGAGCAGATCCAATATAACTCTCTAGGGGGCTGTTCTGGGCAAGGTCCAGTTTAACTCTCGGGGGGGAGGGGAGGGGGCTGTTCTGGGTTAGTACTAGATTAATCCCCAGGAAGGAGGCTGCTTTTGGCCAGGTCCAGTTTAATTCTCTAGGGGGCTGTTTTGGGGCAGGTCCAGTATAACTCTCTAGGGGGGGGGGGGGGGGGGGGATGTTCTGGGCCGGGTCCAGTTTAACTCTTTATAAACGGGGCTGGTTTGGGCTAGTAACTCGGGGGGGGGGGGGGGGGGGGGGGGGGGGGGCAGTTCTGGGCAGGTGCCAGATTAACTCCCCATATAAGCTTTCGCTTGTTGTGCTCCATGTTCTGATGTTCGCTGCAAGGTGTTTCTGGTTGAACAATGTTTGTTTAAAGCAAAGTCTCCCCACTAGGGGGCTGTTCTGGGCCAGGTCCAATTTAACTCTCCTGGTGGGTTGTTCTTGGCCGGTGCTAGATTAACTCTTCACTGGAGCGCTTATTGGCCATTTCTTCATTATTTGAGGTACAGGGGAGGGGTTGGGGGGGGGGGGAGGCTATTCTGGGCCTGCGCCAGTCTAACTCCCGGGGGGGGGGGGGGGGGGGGGCTTTCCAGGCCTGTCCTGGAATGACTCTCCACTTGCGCCAGTTTAACTCCTAGGGAGTCATTTTGATGTCAAAAGTTTGGGCCAGAAGAACTCCCGGGAGTTAGTTGATGTCAAAAGTTTGGGCCCAGAAGAACTCCCGGGAGTTAGTTTGGAACAGCACCAGTTTAACTCTCCAAGGGGTTGGGGGGCTGATTTGGCACTGCCCCAAATGAACTCCCGGGAGTTAGTTTAGAGTCAAAATGTTTAGGTTCAAAACAACTCCCCGGGAGTTATTCTGAGACTGGTAGGGGTTCATTCTGGAACAGGCCTAATAAACAGAAAGAAGAGATGGGGGGGGGGGGGGGGGGGCGTTTTGGACCTCTTGGGGGGCTGCTTTGGTGCAGACCCAGATTAACTCCCGGGAGTTAATCTGGGACAGTGCCAGACTGACTCCCGGGAGTTAAACTGGGAGGGGGCGGTTTCACCACGTTACACGGGGTCAGTCACAATGTGGGCAAAATCCAGTTTGCGAAGTGCTGCACAAACTACATTATATTGTAAAATTCTTTCAGGCGAGTGGCCAAGTTTTTCACAAATTTCTGCAAATGACAATAATCCATGCTCGTTATACATATTACTTATATAATAGATTCTTTTCTTAATCCAGTCAGCGTAAAACAAGACATTTCCTTGATATGTAATGTCAGCATTATTCCATAATACCTGTGAGGCAGTAGTAGTAGGGCCTGTACTATTTAAGTGGAGCCACGTACTTAAGACATGTCTCCAGAAGCGTGAGATTATCAAATCTAAGCCTTTAAAGTTCTTAATCTTTGCAGTGGCATAAAAACACAAAACACCATCGCCGAAACACGAGAAAAACATTCTTGGGATCAGAGCCCATTTTTCAGTATCTTTTGCTTGACAAAATCTTATCACCCATTGAAGCAGAACAGCACTTTGCATCTGCTTTATATCAATCATTTTAATTCCACCGTCTTCATATTCCTTGCCTAAAATATTTCGTTTCACTTTTTCGAAAGCTTTGTGATTACAATCTCTCTTTCTCCATAAGAATCGAAACAGCAACCTGTTTACTTCTGAAAAAAAAAAACCGTATCTGGAATTGAGAGTACTTGCATGGCATAAATAAATTGTGAGATTAAATGTGTTTTAATAACACAGACCTTACCAAATACACTCAGATTTCTTTTCTCCCAAGCTTTCTAACCTTTCAGTCCAGTTTTCTTTCAGTTCTGAGGCTGATCTCGAGTTAGGAAAGTACAGCCCAAGTATTTTTATCTTTCTTTTAACTGATATTTCATGGAAAGATTCAGTTGAATCCTTTCTATTTCCAAGCCACATGACTACTGATTTTTGTTTATTGGTAATCAAGCCTGAAATGTCGGAAAAACTATTATGTTTAACGCACGCTGCATATCATTTTCGTCCTTTAGAAACAAAGTAATGTCATCTGCATATGGAGCTATTTTAAAGGCTCGATCCAAAGTATCATTTGAGTTCAGCAGTCTTATACCTTTGATGTCTTTAGAATGTCTTATTTTAATTGCCAAAAGCTCAACTGCCACAACGACGGCTATTGGTGAGAATGGGCAACCTTGCCTTATACCAGACTGGACAGAGAAGTAGTCAGAAAGCCAACCGCAGTATGAAACACAGCTAGCAGTGTCGGACATCAAAACGGTTACCCAGTGAATGAAACTGTTACCAAAACCAAAACTACGGAAAGCATTTAGCATAAAGTCTTTAGATATACGATCAAAGGCTTTGGTATAGTCGACCGCGAAGAGCAATCCTGGTTTATTTTGTGAATTAAGCTGATCGGTAATGTCATCTATTAATCTAAGTATATTTGATATCTTTCTACCTTTAATAAAACCAACTTGATCATGGTGGATAATATCATGGATTACACATTGAAGACGGTTTGCTAAACATTTAGCTAATACTTTATAATCACTGTTAGTCAGAGAAATGGGTCGCCAGTTTTTTAAGTTATTTATAGGCAGATCTTTACCTTTATGTATTAAGGTTATAACTGCTTTTCGTTGAGAGAGGGCCTTTATTGAATGCCATATTAAACGCTGCAGTTAATAATGTACTTAGTCTAGACCAAAACATTTTTAAGAACTCTATTCCATCAGTGTCAGGGGCCGAACCATTTTTCATGTCTTTTAAAGCCTGCAGAATTTCTTATTGTGATACTTTCCCTTCGCAGTAGGCTTTCTGAGTTTCACTCAAAACGGTGACAGAGATTCCCGTCATAAAATCTTTAATCCGCCGGAGGTTATTGTCTCCAGAAACCTTTTTGTACAGATTCGCAAAGTAGTTCCTTTGAACTCTTATAATGTCTTCTTGTTTTGTAAAGACTTGACCTGTTTCATCTATTATATGGTCCATAATTTTAGAATTTACTCTAGCTTTTTCGAGCTGAAGAAAATATTTTGTATTTTCCTTCCCTTCCTCTATCCATTTTGTGCATGCACGCGTTTGTGCCGCTCGGGCTTTATGTTGTTCTGCTACCTCCAACTGTATCTTTACTTGTTCTCTTTCAGCGAGAGTAGAAAGAGACTGGGGGTTGGAGGCTAGCCTAGTTTGTAACACATCTAGCCGTGAATAGAGTTTAATTGGGTGTTTTTTTCAGAACATATTCTTATGTTTATTGTAATTTATAGTAAAATCTTTGATTTTCAATTTTAGTAGCTCCCATTCTAACTGAAAGCCTGCCTCATCTGTCAGATCAGCCACAAATTTTTCAATTAATCCATTCATTTCAGTTACATAAACTGTGTCTTCTAGTAATGAACTGTTCATCATCTTCCAGGATCCTGGACCCTGTTCGTGATCACTAGATTTAATCAAGATAAAAAAAAAAAACTTCTATGATCGGATGATGATACAGAGTGTATATCATTCTCTATTATTTTCTCAAATATATTCTAACATGCTAGAAGCATGTTCAAGCATGTTCAAGCCTTCCAGCAATGACTCTTACTCCATGTAAATTATTTTTCTTCCGGATGAGACAAACTCCAGACATCGTACAAATCACAGTTATTTACCAGAAAGTTAAAGTGAACAACAACATTATCATCGTGCGGGTTGCCTGCAACTACATCCAGTTCATTACTCAAAACACAGTTGAAATCTCCACAGACATACGTTTTAATCTTATCAGTTATTTCCTCAAAAAATAGTAACTTTTTATGTGGCAGGTTAGGAGCATACACATTTAATATGGCAAGATTTTTGCCTGCTATATTAACACTAATAGCTAATGTTCTATCGGAGGAGTAGATAATGTTATATATAATGTTCAGTTCTTTCGTAACAAAATCATCTGACCACAGCTATGGGAGTTCGTTGCACTAAATAAAACTTCCCCTCCCATTCTTTTCTCCATTCCTCTATCACATTATGAGTACAGTGTGTCTCCTGAAGACAAATTTTCTTTGCTTGGTGTAATGTCGTTTCATATTTTCTTTGCTTGGTGTAATGTCGTTCTTTTCATTTTTTCTTTGTTTCCTCTGTATGTTGGTGAAACGTTTCCATCTGGGCTTTTGATTTAATTTTGAAGCAGATGATGGATTGACACTATCATCTAAATTTGTCTTTTGCTCCGTAAGAAAACCTAGCACAGGGTAACTTTTATTCAAGACTGGCACAGCCTTTTCAACTTACCCTACTTGTTTACTGTTTATTGTTTACTGTTCCCTGTCTCATTTCATTTTCAACTTCGTTTGATTAAATCGAGGTTATTTGTATGTGTTTCTGTCCGTCTTTGTGTTTGTGGACTGTGGTGTGTCTCTGTTTGACGCCAGGAGCACAGACACAACCAGTCGTGTCTCCCTGATGAGTTCCGATCCAGCGGACAAAAGGCCTCAGAGCAGGCAATACAAATAGATCTGCCTTCGAAAGGGATTACGATGGTTCCCTCATGCAGCTAGTGAAGAGTTTTCAGATCTATAATATAATTTCTTAATTTCATGTTCCCAGTTTCTCCATCTTCCCTCCCCCCCCCCCCCCCCCCCCCCCCCCCCCCCCTTATGTCCAAATCTTTGCCAAGTCACTACTATGAAGATAGTTGAGTTGTTGGCCTGCTCTTGTTTGTTTTTTTCCCCCACTATTAGATTGTTCGTCTTTGTATTTGTCTGACTTTATTCAAGTTTAAAAGGCTGTGCCAGTCTTGAATAAAAGTTACTCTGTGTTAGGTTTTCTTACGGGAGCAAACGTTACCCTACTTGTTTACTGTTCATTGTTTACTGTTCCCTGCCTCATTTCATTTTCAATTTCGTTTGATTAAATCGAGGTTATTTGTATTTGTTTCTGTCCATCTTTGTGTTTGTCTTTTGATCTCCTTTGCATCCTTGGGTGGATCCTCAAGCGTAGGCTCAATGATTGTCCCCTACATTTTATACTGTTTGCATAATGTCTTTAAGTTTTTCAGCAACTTTTTTTTCCTCCCCACACTTTCGTTTGGTTTCATTTACTACCCTTCGCTGGCTGCTTAGGGGGTGCTGTTGGATTCTTTTTGAACCCTTTGTGGTGAGAACACCACAGTATTATGGACTGTGGTGTGTCTCTATTTGACGCCAGGAGCACAGGCACAACCAGCCGTGCCTCCCTGATGAGTTCCGATCCAGCAGACGAAAGGCCTCGGAGCAGGCAATACAAATAGATCTGCCTTCGAAAGGGATTACGATGGTTCCTTCATGCAGCTGGCGAGGAGTTTTCATATCTATAATATGATTTCTTAATTTCATGTTCCCAGTTTCTCCATCTTCAACTTCCACCCCAACCCCCCCCCCCCCCCTCCCTCCCCCTTATGTCCAAGTCTTTGCCAAGTCACTACTATGAAGACAGTTGAGTTGTTGGCTTACGCTTGTTTTTTCCCCCACTAATAGATTGTTCGTCTTTGTATTTGTCTGACTTTCTTCAATTTTATAGGTTTTCTTACGGGAGCAAAAGTTACCCTACTTGTTTACTGTTCCCTGCCTCATTTCATTTTCAATTAAATTTGTCTTGTTATATTGATCATTAATGTTCACACCCCTTCAGATGGGGCACTGGCCTTACTGAATAAAATTCTGTTTCTCTCTCTCTCTCTCTCTCTCTCTCTCTCTCTCTCTCTCTCTCTCTCAATTGAAAGAATACCAAAACAAGCATACGAAATGGAAAACTCAAAAATGTTGCAGTCCACAAGACATTCTAATATACATTCAAACTGGGCAAAGTCTATAAAAAAAATTGTCTTGATTCACATGGTTTTTCTTTTGTCTGGCTTAACGGTGGAGTTGGTCACGAAAAGCTGTTTCTACAGGAACTAAAACAACGAATGATTGATTGCTATCAGCAAGAGTGGAACACCAAACTGTCAAATAGTGACAGGTATTCTACTTATCGTTTGTTTAAATCATTACTACAGCCTGAAAAGTATCTTGCAGATATCACAATCCCAAAGTTTCGAAAAGTTCTTGTAAGGTTTCGACTAGGAATCTGTGATATAAAAGTCCACGACAGATACAAAAATAACTCAAAAAGCTGCCCTTTTTGTGTCAAAACTGAAGATGAAATACACTTTTTGCTGGAATGCCCATCATATCAAGATTTAAGAAATAAGTATATCATGAAATATGTAACAAATGTACACGGACCATTGTTGAAGTTTTTGCTGCAAAACGAGAAAGGGGACGTAATTCGCTCTGTTGCGATGTATATCTTCTATGCCTTGAAGAAAAGAGAAGAATTGTTACTGGGGAGAGAACATTAGGAGTACCATATGTTTTCATAAATTTATCTGTTTTACCTTGTTTCGTGGTCGATACGTCCTGTGTATACTTAGGGATCATGATGAAAAATGTGTGTGTGTGTGTGTGTGTGTGTGTGTGTGTGTGTGTGTGTGTGTGTGTGTGTGTGTGTGAGTGTGTGTGTGTGTGTGAGTGAGTGTGTGTGTGTGTGTGTGTGTGTGTGTGTGTGTGTGTGTGTGTGTGTGTGTGTGCTTGTGTACGTGTGTGTGTGTGTGTGTGTGTGTGTGTGTGTGTGTGTGTGTGTGTGGTTTGCGCGCGCGTAATTGTAAGTGCGAGCGAAATTGTATGAGCGAGCTGTGCGAGTCTGGGAGAGTGCTACATATGGGTGTGATTTTGTAAGTATCTTGCGGTATTCTCAGTTTACGATTATACAGTTGGTGTGAGCAAGTTTTGTAAATGAGCGTGATCAGTAGTAATGTTACAGCGTCAGTGTGTGTGATTTCATTTTTGTTTCTTGACCTCATTGCAGATAGGTCGGTGGCCTTTGCAATTAAAATTTTCCGAGTTCGAGTTCCGAGAGTTCTCTCTCTCTCTCTCTCTCTCTCTCTCTCTCCTCTCTCTCTCTCTCTCTCTCTCTCTCTGAGTGACATCCTTTACCTGGCTTTTATCATGTCGAACTTTCTCATAACTCTAGTAAATTTTGTAAACTTCCAAAATGTCTGCCGAAGGTCTTCCATTGAATTTAGAAAATATTTTGAACGCCGCTCTGCGTGATATGACGTTATCGTCTTTTAAGATTGATGGCAGAGAAAAATCAGACTGTTGTCGTTCTTCGTTATAAACGATTGCCGACCATTCCTCTGCCACGGAAGCCCGAGCTCAAAGTGCCGTGTTCAGGAGAAAATGTCCGTCACAGGTTAACAGGGGCAGGAGAAGGGCCGAGGAACACAGGAAACAAAAGGCGAGTGAACGTGTGTTTACTCCGTCCAGTCTGTTCCTACCAACCCCACCGTGTATGTCATACAACATGGACAAGAGTGACAACATCAATGGAGCTGCCTGTGCTGACATCTTTCAGTCCTCTGACCACCACCCCTCAACTGTATCTTCGCCTGCACCAAGTTACACGGTCTGGCAATGTGAGACACATCGACATGGCAGTGTGATACAGATAGCGAGTCAATAACTATTGTTCGCAAATTTAAAAAAGATATTAACTTAGATGAACAAAGCATTAATGAAGATTATGTTGAAGAATATTTGTGATGCAGTATGTGAAAACAATCCATTAGTAATTACAACTCAGATTTCAACACAACACGTAAATGGGGGCCTTTTTTGCAGAAGCAAACCTATGATAAACAGTAGCTGTGATTGTAAGGATTCCTCTGATTTTAATAAGTCAGCAGCCCATACAGACAAACATTACAATAAGAGATATCATGACATGCCATCAATCTTAAAAGACGATAACGTCATATCACGCAGAGCGGCGTTCAAAATATTTTCTAAATTCAATGGAAGACCTTCGGCAGACATTTTGGAAGTTTACAAAATTTACTAGAGTTTTTGAGAATTTCGACATGATAAAAGCCAGGTAAAGGATGTCACTCAGAGAGAGAGAGAGAGAGAGAGAGAGAGAGAGAGAGAGAGAGAGAGAGAGGAGAGAGAGAGAACTCTCGGAACTCGGAACTCGGAAAATTTTAATTGCAAAGGCCACCGACCTATCTGCAATGAGGTCAAGAAACAAAAATGAAATCACACACACTGACGCTGTAACATTACTATGATCACGCTCATTTACAAAACTTGCTCACACCAACTGTATAATCGTAAACTGAGAATACCGCAAGATACTTACAAAATCACACCCATATGTAGCACTCTCCCAGACTCGCACAGCTCGCTCATACAATTTCGCTCGCACTTACAATTACGCGCGCGCAAACCACACACACACACACACACACACACACACACACACACACACACACACGTACACAAGCACACACACACACACACCACACACACACACACACACACACACACACACACACTCACTCACACACACACACACACTCACACACACACACACACACCACACACACACACACACACACACACACACACACACACACACACACATTTTTCATCATGATCCCTAAGTATACACAGGACGTATCGACCACGAAACAAGGTAAAACAGATAAATTTATGAAAACATATGGTACTCCTAATGTTCTCTCCCCAGTAACAATTCTTCTCTTTTCTTCAAGGCATAGAAGATATACATCGCAACAGAGCGAATTACGTCCCCTTTCTCGTTTTGCAGCAAAAACTTCAACAATGGTCCGTGTACATTTGTTACATATTTCATGATATACTTATTTCTTAAATCTTGATATGATGGGCATTCCAGCAAAAAGTGTATTTCATCTTCAGTTTTGACACAAAAAGGGCAGCTTTTTGAGTTATTTTTGTATCTGTCGTGGACTTTTATATCACAGATTCCTAGTCGAAACCTTACAAGAACTTTTCGAAACTTTGGGATTGTGATATCTGCAAGATACTTTTCAGGCTGTAGTAATGATTTAAACAAACGATAAGTAGAATACCTGTCACTATTTGACAGTTTGGTGTTCCACTCTTGCTGATAGCAATCAATCATTCGTTGTTTTAGTTCCTGTAGAAACAGCTTTTCGTGACCAACTCCACCGTTAAGCCAGACAAAAGAAAAACCATGTGAATCAAGACAATTTTTTTTATAGACTTTGCCCAGTTTGAATGTATATTAGAATGTCTTGTGGACTGCAACATTTTTGAGTTTTCCATTTCGTATGCTTGTTTTGGTATTCTTTCAATTGAGAGAGAGAGAGAGAGAGAGAGAGAGAGAGAGAGAGAGAGAGAGAGAGAGAGAACAGAATTTTATTCAGTAAGGCCAGTGCCCCATCTGAAGGGGTGTGAACATTAATGATCAATATAACAAGACAAATTTAATTGAAAATGAAATGAGGCAGGGAACAGTAAACAAGTAGGGTAACTTTTGCTCCCGTAAGAAAACCTATAAAATTGAAGAAAGTCAGACAAATACAAAGACGAACAATCTATTAGTGGGGGGAAAAAAACAAGCGTAAGCCAACAACTCAACTGTCTTCATAGTAGTGACTTGGCAAAGACTTGGACATAAGGGGAGGGAGGGGGGGGGGGGGGGGTTGGGGTGGAAGTTGAAGATGGAGAAAACTGGGAACATGAAATTAAGAAATCATATTATAGATATGAAAACTCCTCGCCAGCTGCATGAAGGAACCACGTAATCCCTTTCGAAGGCAGATCTATTTGTATTGCCTGCTCCGAGGCCTTTCGTCTGCTGGATCGGAACTCATCAGGGAGGCACGGCTGGTTGTGCCTGTGCTCCTGGCGTCAAATAGAGACACACCACAGTCCATAATACTGTGGTGTTCTCACCACAAAGGGTTCAAAAGAATCCAACAGCACCCCCTAAGCAGCCAGCGAAGGGTAGTAAATGAAACCAAACGAAAGTGTGGGGAGGAAAAAAAAGTTGCTGAAAAACTTAAAGACATTATGCAAACAGTATAAATGTAGGGGACAATCATTGAGCCTACGCTTGAGGATCCACCCAAGGATGCAAAGGAGATCAAAAGACAAACACAAAGATGGACAGAAACAAATACAAATAACCTCGATTTAATCAAACGAAATTGAAAATGAAATGAGGCAGGGAACAGTAAACAATGAACAGTAAACAAGTAGGGTAACGTTTGCTCCCGTAAGAAAACCTAACACAGAGTAACTTTTTATTCAAGACTGGCACAGCCTTTTAAACTTGAATAAAGTCAGACAAATACAAAGACGAACAATCTAATAGGGGGGAAAAAAACAAACAAGAGCAGGCCAACAACTAATATCTTCATAGTAGTGACTTGGCAAAGATTTGGACAAAGGGGGGGGGGGGGGGGGGGGGGGGGGGGGGAGGGAAGATGGAGAAACTGGGAACATGAAATTAAGAAATTATATTATAGATCTGAAAACTCTTCACTAGCTGCATGAGGGAACCATCGTAATCCC
>JAMYXO010004606.1:7500-12500 GCA_033310375.1 Conus canariensis | reverse complement strand
AACGCTTTACTGTATATCACTGCACAAGACTACATACCTTCACACAACTACACACAACTTTTCCATATCATACTGTGTTGTGCTACCTTATTCTATACTATACTGCGTTGTGCTATGTTCTTGTGTATCATACTATAGTGTGTTGTGTTACACTATTCGATACTACACTGTGTTGTGCTATACTCTTGTGTATCATACTATACTGTGTGGTGCTATGCTCTTCTATGCTATACTAAACTGTGTTGTGCTGTACTATTCTACGTCATACGATACCACGCTGACCTATATTATTCTGTACTATACTTCACCATGCCTCGCTACGCTATGGTATGGTATGCTACTCCGCCCTACACTGCAATACAACAATACGACCAAAGGTCATTGCAGCTTCTTTCTTTGTTCTGTACATCTTGTCCAGAACGCCCAAAGCCCAGGCTGTCAATGGTATGTCCCCAGATCATTCCAATAGGATTGCCCCTGATCATAATGCACCGTGCTTCTCCTGACTGGAGTGTAGTGTCAGTGGTATGCCCCTAGATCATTCCAATAGGATTGTCCCTGATCATAATGTACCGTGTTTCTCTTGACTGGAGTAGGCTGTCAGTGGTGTACCCTTAGATCATTCCAATAGGATTGCCCCTGATAATAATGTACCGTGCTTCTCCTGACTGGAGTAGGCTGTCAGTGGTGTACCCTTAGATCATTCCAATAGGATTGCCCCTGATCATAATGCACCGTGCTTCTCCTGACTGGAGTAGGCTGTCAGTGGTGTACCCTTAGATCATTCCAATAGGATTGCCCCTGATCATAATGCACCGTGCTTCTCCTGACTGGAGTAGGCTGTCAGTGGTGTACCCTTAGATCATTCCAATAGGATTGCCCCTGATCATAATGCACCGTGTTTCTCCTGACTGGAGTAGGATGTCAGTGGTGTACCCTTAGATCATTCCAATAGGATTGCCCTGATCATAATGCACCGTGCTTCTCCTGACTGGAATGTGGTGCTGACTGTGTAGGGTTGATGGAAAAGGAGAGATGGGCCGGCAAAGAGAGATGCAGGGGGGAGGTGAGGGATGAGAGAGAGAGAGAGAGAGAGAGGAGAGAGAGAGAGAGAGAGAGAATTCGGAATTCGGAATTCGGATTCGGAATTCAGAATCCCGTTTAATTTCATTTAGGCCAAGGCCCCTTATGAGGGGAATGTGAACAACAAGAGAATATTGAAGCAGCGCTATTTATGACTTAATAAAGACATAACAATGGTGATACAAACAAAATTCTTAAGATGTGGCAGTTTCTCTGAACTTGTATGCTTTTGAAAGAAACATTGAAAGACCTCTAACAACTTCAACTGATTGAGAAGACATTAATAAACACAATTTAAATAAACACGGTTGATTATAATACTTAGGTTTGATGAACTTTTCACGAATACCATTAAGAACTGGACAGCAAAGAACAAAATGTATTTCATCTTCTTGTACTACGTTACATAATGGACAAATCAGATCCTCGTTGTTAGCCATTCTGTATCTATAAAGGTGCACTTTTAATTCTGATATTCCTAATCGAAACCGTGTTGTAACATACTGTAAATGTCTATCAATATTAGCGGTCAAATATGGTTTCAAATCATGCACACTGCAAAAATTGGTATAGAAACTAAATCTATCACTATTGTGAATATGGTCAGACCATTTCTGCCATGTACAATCTATTAATCGTTGTCTGAAAATACTTATAAATGCTTTGACATTTCCCACTCCCTGATTTAGCCAGGCATATCCAAACCCATATTCTGTCAAACAAATACGAACTTTGGAGGCCCAGTTATTTTTACCTTTAGAGTCCATATCTAGAAGCATATTGTAGGCTTTTCTAGGAATTCTATCGTTACACATTTGCAATAACTTAAGCCAATATCGAATGCAATTAACAGCAGATACAACAGATATTGGGTAGCGATTAGTTTCTCCGTATATCATATCATTCGGCGTACGTCTGTTTACACCAAGAAACTTTTTTAGAGCAAATAAATGAACAGATTCGCAACAAGTTGCAGCTTTGTCTAAGCCCCATAATTCAGAGCCGTAAAGTACAACGGGCTGTACTTGGGTATCGAATAACTTGATGAATACCTTAAAGGATGTATTATTCAAAACATACAACTTTTTCATAATACATAGTAAAGCATTCTTTGCCCTACTTGCCAAATCTTTACAAGCACCTGTGAAACTCAACCGTGTAGAAAACATTATACCTAAATACTTGTATGCATTAACAACTGGCATATTAACATCATCATAAACCCATCTTTCCCTTGCACCAAGATAGCCCCCCTTACGAAACACAATGATATTACTTTTTGACATATTAACTTTTAATTGAAGTGTACCAGGAGCACGTCGTAAATTATTCAACTGAGTCTGCAGACCGACAGGCGTTTCTGATATCAAAATAATATCATCAGCTAATAAGAGAATAAACAACTCTAAGGTATCAAGAGACAACAAGGCACCATGTCTACCATTATTGATAACTTCTATAGCTAGTTCATTTATAAACAAAGAAAATAAAACTGGACTACATGCATCTCCTTGTCTGACCCCAGCTGTACAGTTAATAAAATCTGTCAGTTTACCTCCACAACGGACTCTAGCTCTGACAACATTATACATGCTTTTAATACACCTATAGAGTTTACCGCATATACCATTTTTTGTAGTATTGGCCAAAGTATATTTCTATTGATTGAATCAAATGCCTTTTGGAAATCTATAAAAGCAACATATAGCTTACGATTACGAGAAAACTGCTTTTGGATAAGTGCCAACAAAGTAAACATGTGATCCACGGTCGAATAACCCTTTTTGAATCCTGCTTGCTGTTCCCCGGTTATATTATTCTCATCAACCCATTCTTGTATTCTCCTATTAATAATCATTCCAAATAGTTTACTGCTAATGTCACTAAGGGAAATTCCTCTATAATTATTGGGATTGTCCACATCTCCTTTTTTAAATATAGGCAAAATAATTGATTCACACCAATTATCAGGGTACAAGCCCTCATTAAATAACTTATTAAATAATTTATGAAAAAATAGCACAGCCTGCTGTGTTGCGTGTTTAAATAATTCTCCAATAAGACCATCCGGGCCAGCTGACTTGCCATTTTTTAGTTTTCTAATAGCTAAAGTAACCTCTTCCATGGATATTGGACGATTAAATGAACTATCTACATCAGCATCCACCACTTCTTCATTAACACTGTCACTAACATTCTGTTCTAACAAATTTTGGAAATGATGAAACCAAATATCGCTAGTTATCTTATTCTTCGGTTGTTTTCTTTTGAAAGATACTTTCCGAACAGTCTCCCAGAAGTCTTTTTGGCATTTAACTGAGGAAATCAACTTATCTATTAAGAACTTATTATACTCTTTCTCCTTTCTTTTTAACAATTTTTTGTATTCTCGCCTTGCAATACAATAAGCCACTCTATCTTGTGGATCATGAGTACGACAGCTAATTCTTAATAATTTTCTAGCTTTTAGTTTACTAATTCGGCACTCTTTATCATACCAATCATCACATCTGTGATTTCTATTGACACGTATATGCTTCTTCATACACTTAGCACTTTCCTTTACACACTCATTAAACATGTTCAAAGCTTCATTTACGTCGGATTGTATCATATCTATGGCATTTTCAATTTTTCTAACAACATCTACGCTACATAATAGTTCTTGAAATCGATTAGCACAATCATTATTCCATACAAGTTTCTCTATAACATGATTTACTTGTTCATTATTGACAACAACATTTTCCTTCGGAAAAACAGCAATGAAAGAAACAGGCATGTGATCTGAGTCTATGCGGTCTAAAACTTGAAATTTACATGAGTCATATACCAAAGCAAGAAGATCGCCTGAAAGAATAAAGTAATCATCAACACTGCAGCCAGAATCAGATATGTATGTATAGCGTCCTTCCAGGTCGCCATTACATACCCCATTAAGAATACACAAATCAAAGGCAGTGCATACATTTAGCATCAGCTTTCCATAATTATTTAATGTACAGTCTTCAGAATTACGATTTATACTGAGAGAATGACTATCACATTGACTATCAAAAATGTTTTTTCCCGAAAAATCCTGAGAAATATTGGATGTTCTGCTATTCAAGTCTCCATTAATTATGACATACACATCTTTTCTTAACAAACATTCTATCAAACAATCTTCAAGTAAACTGATTCCATTTTCAACATCAAAAAAGGTGTAAAAAGGAGAATTTTCCGGATGAATGTAGCAACAAAAATACAAAACATCTTTGTCTGTTCCAAATAATTTTTTGTCAATTATGAATGGACAAAAATTGGAGTGGTTGACATCAATAGCTTTTACAAAGGGAGATAACTCTTTCCTAATCAAACAAACAATTCCACCTGATGCTCTCCCCTGTCTACTGAATTTGACAGCAGGTTTGCAGAACACATCATAGTCAGAAAATAGATGATCAAACTTCCACTCATCAAGAAACGTTTCAACAAGACAGACAAAATCAAACTTAAAAAGAAATGAAAAGAAATCTGGATCGGCAAGTTTTGACTTTATGCCATGAACATTCCATAACAAAAAAGAAAAAGGTTTGTTTTCATTATATGTACACTCTCTCTCCATCCCTCCCTCGCTCTCTCCCTCATGCACGCACGGGATTTCCGCAACTGGCTCTGGCAGGTTACTGCAACTCACCCGGCAACTGTCAACATGAACATCACTGTCCCTGCCTATTGCTGTTGGCGAGATTACCGGTGTTCTTGTATTTTCCTGACCCTCTACTTTTAATGCAGCATGAGGAAGAAAAACTGGCCGGCCAAACCCCTATCTAGAGTCCTTGAGCCCTCCATGTCCATCAAGGAAATATGATTTTCCGTCGATCACTAAATGATCATAGATCATGGTGGCTCTCTTCCCGTCCGCTCTTGCTCTT
>JAMYXO010004606.1:0-2500 GCA_033310375.1 Conus canariensis | reverse complement strand
TTTGTACTCTATTGTGATTTACTGTGAACTAGATGTTGTACTGTACAATGCCGCACTGTACTGCACTGTGCGGCAATGTTCTATATTACACTGTACTGCAATACACTTCACTAATCTATACTATACTGCTTTCTATGGTGTTGCACTGTACTGTCCTCTCCTGACCTTTACTATACTATAAAGGTTTCACATCACACACAAATGGGCTCTAGTTTTATGTGTCTCAGGCACGGGAAGACCCTCAAGTCACGCAATGGAATCGTAAATCACGTAATGAAAAAAAGAAGTGGGTATGAACGCGTCAAGAAAATCAATCACAGTGTGAACAAGAACAGATTTTACCACGGATCTCGCTACAATGACTTCAGTCGTGGAATTGAAACTGATCATAAGACACAGAGTAATTTCCCTTTCCATAACTTTGTTCATCAATCAGTCAGCCAAGGCCTTGCAATTAGTTTGTCATAAGCGAAATATTGATTGGTATTCAATTGCAGTTTGCATTCCTTAGCTGTCTACAAGGCAGGGGTGAAATACAAAGAAACAAGTGCAAGACAGTCTGAGTCAAAAGCAGCAAATACAACCAAAATGAGACAGGACACTTCGTCGAATTTGGGGGGGGGGGGGGGGGGGGGTTCAAACCACCACAGCCACAAACATTGCCGAAGGGACTGACGATGTAGAAGGACAACAAGGTTCTTAAACAGCGATCCTGACGAGTTTCACTGGCGGACGCTGATTTTCTCAAACGTGATGTCATGCCAAAGTCACATATACACTGCAAAACGCTTGCCCATTTTTTTTTTCAGCCCCATAAGGATCGGGTAAGTTTCTGCAATCAGCCTCAGATAACCAGGGAACACTGACTATCTTCGAGAGTCAAATCAATGCCGCTTGTCGGCAAATTCACCATGCCTACCGTTAATGAATTATCCAGTTCCACGTTGGAGACCATAATCGACGCAACCCATTTCATGGTTAAAAAAAAAAGAAAGAAAAAAAGTGGAGTGGGAGGGTGGGAGGGGTTAAAACAGTGATGCATACTGACAAACACACATGCAACCATAACAAAATGCTAGATACATATTATCGGTGAAAGTTGCTCTTTTTGTGAAAAAAGAAAAGGGTATAGCAGAATGCTTCACCGTCTCCCCCCTCCCTCACACCCGCGCGATTTTTTGTTGGTGGTATGACATCACCCCACCCCCCTCCCTTTTAACTTGGGGACATGAAAACCCTTACAGTTTTCATTATGTGAATCTCGACTCGACTCGACTCTGCTCGACTCGACTCTGCTCGACTCGACTCTGCTCTGCTCTGCTCTATCTTCCTCCCATATGCCATATTGTATTAGCTATGTCACCCTATACTACACTACACTTTCCTAACCTATTCCATTCTATAGTATACTACACTACATTATACTGTACTATTTAGTACCGTCTGGTACTGTACTGCACTGTATTGTACTCCACTATACTGCACTGGCATGTACTGTACTGCACTGTATTGTACTCTACTGTACTGTATTGTAGTGTACGCTACTGTACTGCACTGTACTCCACTAGACTGCACTGGCATGTACTGTACTGCATTGTATTGTACTGTATTGTACTCTACTGTACTGTATTGTAGTGTATGCTACTGTACTGCACTGCATTTGTACTTTATTGTACTATTTTGTACTTATTGTACTCTATTGTACTCTGCTGCACTGTACTGTACACTACTGTACCCTATTTTACTCTGCTGTGCTACACTGCACTGTACTGTATTGTACTCATTATACTGTACTGTACTGCACTGTACTGTAATGCACTGCACTGTACTGTGCCGTGTCGTACTCTACAGTACTGTAATGCAATGTACTGCACTGCACTGCACTGTACTGTACTGTACTGCGCTGTATTGTACTGTACTGCCCTCTGCTGTACTGCACTGTACTGTACTACGCTGTATTGTACTGCATTGTCCTCTGCTGTACTGCGCCGTACTGTACTACGCTGTATTGTACTGTACTGCCCTCTGCTGTACTGCACTATACTGCGCTGTACTGTTTTTCTCTACTGCACTGCACTATTCTGTATTATGCTATGCTATGCTATACTATGCTATGCTATGCTATGCTATACTATGCTATACTATACTATACTATACTATACTATACTATACTATACTATACTCTGCAACCAGCAATCATCATGCATCGCGACTCAACGTCAGTCAGTTCCCCTGCCGGTGATGTCAGGTCATAATATTTCGTTCAGCTCGTGCACAGTCCAGGCTGTCAATATGCTCCGGTCAATACATCCCTGATCATAAATCAGCCTCCTACCCCAGCCTTGGCTTGGCTGAGCGCAGTACCAGCTACTTGACAAGGGCGTGGGTGGAGGGGGGGGGGGAGGGAGTGGGAAAGCAAAAAGGGAGGGAAAGGGGAGGTGAGTTTCGAAGTACGTAATGATTTTTCCCCCCCCGAGACAAAATCCCAGGTCTTTCTGAA
>JAMYXO010004605.1:0-17124 GCA_033310375.1 Conus canariensis | reverse complement strand
AAAAAGGGGAAAGCCCTTCGTCGTTCTCAGATCCATGACGCTTGATTCAGCGAAGAACGCAGAAAACTCTAAAGAACCCACAGAGAGACACTTATTTGTGCACCCCCCCACATTCCACAAACGCAGTAACGTAAAGAACCCACAGAGAGAATTTTACTGGCTGACCCCTTCCATAAAAATAAAAAGCTAAAGAACCCACAGAGACATTTCTTTGTGCGTGACCCCACATTCCCGACCTCTTCCCCCCAATTACCTTTCCCGTCCTCGCCCCCCCCCACCCCAAAACCCCTTTTTTTCCAACTCTAAACCTACCCTTCTGTTCTCTACTCTCTCTCTCCACACACACACACACACAACACACACACACCACAACACAACAAAACCAGCACGCACGCGCGCACACATCACCCCGGCAAAACCAAAACACACACACACAACACACACCCAAAACACAAAATCACACCACACACATAAATATAATATATATTAATAAATATACACATACACACACGCACCATGCCACGCGCATACACACGCGCGGGCACGCAAAACGGCACGACGCACAACGCACACACCACACACACACACACACCACACACACCAACACACACAAAAACAAAAAATGCAATAAAATTTGAATGTGCATGATACATGTATGGGTTTTATGGTGTGCAGATGTAAAAAAAAAAGTGAAGCACAAGCGCTGTTAAATCATCTCGCAGGCTTTCACAGTTATTAAGAGCTTTGTAGCTAGAAAGGTAACCGAATTTTCAAAAATGTGAACGTGTCAGTCTGGTACACCCTTTTTTTTAAAAACACACAAAACGGGGCTGTTTTTAGGGAAGGGGGGGGGGGGAGGGGGGACATGGGACGGTGGGGATATTCAAAACGATCGAAGCATTTGGGTAGACTCGGCAAATTAACTACCATTGCCAACCGAGATCATAATACTTGGGGATCTCAGCTTGCTATATTCGGCGTTTGATGCCATTTGTCGTTTTGGTTGGGGAGCAGAAAAGACAGGGTGATGGTCTTCAGCATGGTGGGTGTGCAACGCACCCGTTTGTGTGAATATGGAGGAGAGGACAAGATGGGTAGGGATAATGCGTGATGTACTTGTGTGCCACGTGCTGTGCTGATGACGTAGAGGGCGTAGGTGGTCTGTTCGTCTGCTGACTGCTGATGAGTGAGTTTAGAGATGGGGGAAACGCTCTTTTTATATGTGCACCTGACGATGACGATGACGATCCATTTGTTACATGAAAAATTATTATAACTCTCTCCCCTTTTTCTCTTATTTACTTCATTTCCAAAATCATTAATTTATCTCTCTCTCTCTCTCTCTCTCTCTCTCTCTCTCTCTCTCTCTCTCTCTTTCTCTCTCTCTCCCCGCATATATATGCGCATGTACGCCAACTGCGCGGGCATACACACATATGCGCACGCAAATGCGCTCACACACACAAAATATATAAGTCCCCTCAATGAAGAGTGTCCTTTTGAAATTGGGAACACATTTTGTTAGACAAAGTGTTCCAGTTTGAGGATTCCGTCTTCAAAACTGAATTGGGGACACTATTGGGACCCTCTAACCCCCCCCCCCCTCCTCCCACATCGCAGCAGACCTTCTCATAGAGGAGAGCTGTAGAAGACTGCCTGCTTGCTCAGAGTCCCCATCGTCAACAACAGCTGCTTCTGGGAGCGCTTCATGGATGACATTCACCTACGTGGACAAAAAGCACATGAAGACCTTGATCATCCATACAAATTTCACAACTACCACCACCACCCACCACCACCACCACCACCCACCACCACCCCCCTACCCCCCCACTCTTAAGTTCACCCACCAGCTAATCATCCATCTCCATCCTCTTCCTGAATATCAGCAAACACCCTCAAGGACGGTTTATCCCAATAGATGTGAACTCAAAAGCTACCGACCTTCATGTCTACCTTCGTGCTTCATAAAGAAAACATGCATTTTGGCCAGATCATATGCGCCCACCGGCTATACTCAGCGTCATAAGAAAACATGCTTTTTGGCCAGATCATATGCGCCCACCGGCTATACTCAGCGTCATAAAGAAAACATGCATTTCGGCCCAGATCATATGCGCCCATCGGCTATACTCAGCGTCATAAAGAAAACATGCATTTCGGCCAGATCATAGCGCCCACCGGCTATACTCAGCGCCCATAAAGAAAAAACATGCATTTCGGCCAGATTATAGGCCCCAGCGGCTATACTCAGCGTCACGAGGAAGAGGAACTATAAAATAGGCATCTGGTCACCCACCTCCGCCAGCCAACGGTTTGAAGCCGGTTTCGCTTTTTCCCGCCGGCTTACCCAGATGCATTTTATAGTTCTTTTATAGTAAAACTTTACAACTTTCATAATGTGTGGGGATTATCTGTTTTTAACATAATTTAAAAATTTTTTGGACTTAAATTTTTGCCCTTTAAACCTTCGTTTTTTTATTATCGTTTTCAAAAACATTTTTTTCAGCATACATTCATCAAATGCGTCTTCTTTCATGTGGAAAAAAAAAACTTTTCGGGTTCTCTAAAGTCTTTTAAACTTGAGTTATATTTTGACATAAATCCACCACTTTTTCCCGCAGGGCTCCCGCAAAAACCATGTTTTGATTAAAAGTGTTTTTTTTTTTATTATCCCCTTTTCTGCCGAACATCTTCCTAAAATAAATAATTTTTGGTTTTCCCCCAAACGTTATAAATTTTTCTAAAACACTCCCCCAAATTTATTGCTAGGTCAACTAAATGATTCATCATCCGGCCATATAAACCTTCTTTCGTGATATGACCCCCCCTTTTCCCTTTAAGTGTTGGACGAAAAATTAAAAAATGATCAAAAAAATAACTATTAAACTGTTTTTTTAATGGGCGAGGAAAATATTGTTTTTCCCAACCGTCTGTCCACAAATCAAGAACAAAGAGGGGTTTTTGTCATAAAAGTTTAACTGCCTCCTAGTTTTAAAAAAATTTAAACAAAACCAGTTATTGGGTTTTTTTCATACTTCTGTCAAAACTTTTTCAGTATATAAAACCCTATAAGGCCCCCAAAAGTTTTAAGATTAATCCAGTTCAAATTCTGTAAGACGTTTCTATTTAAAAAAATATCAATTTTGTTGCTTGTTGTTTGAACCCTTAATATCCTCGCCCCTTGTTAAAGAACACGACAGTACTTTAAGTTTGTCAACGTCTAAGTTTTGCCAGCTAATAAGAATTCCTTTCATAAGATTGTCACTGCGCCCGAGCTCCATTTCTCGCCTCTTCTTTTTTAAAACAAAAAAAAATTTTAAATTCTTTTTGAACGTTGTCTCCCAATTTTGTGCGTGGAAAGAAAATGTAATTTGTAGAAGCTTTCTTTAAAAACCCATTCTCTTCTTGGAGGATTTTTACTGGTTGTCCCAAAACGGCTTTTTTTTCGATCTCTTTCCGCTGTTTTCCCCTGGCATAAGACTTAAGGGAAAAGGGGCCCGAGTTCAATGTTTTTGAAACTTTTTTGACGGTTTAAAAAATGTAAATGGCTTAAGAATTCAAAATTTTATGTCCATTCTAAATATGTTTCTAAGTGCCATTTGGTGTCAGTTTTTCGAATATTTTAAAATTCAAAATGACCGATTTTTTGGGCCTTCTACATTGCGTAGTTGTTTTTAGTTTGGGAAAATCCTTTTGTTGTCGTCAACCTCTTTGCGTTATAATAACATTTTAGCCCCTACTCAAAACCTAAAAGTGCCTATCTCACCGTTTTTTTTCAAATTTCTCAACGTCTCCCCAAGGGTCTTTTAATTCTAAAGTTACACAACTCTCAGCCCCAAATGTACCCCAATCTTGGGTTTCCACGTGACATTTTTTTAAAACAACGTATTATTTTATTTCCAAACAATTTTGCAGGTTACATTTGCGACTTTTCCGTTTTTGCTTGATTTTAATTAAAGGATCAAACCCTCCCACAAGTTTTTAATCTTTTAAATTTGTAATTTGGGGAAATGTAAATTTCATAATCGCCAAAAATCCCAGCTTTCCCCGATGAAGAGCTCTTAAAACAGTTGAGGGCCTTCCATAATATAAGTTTTCTCAGTCCCTCACCCTGTCCAAATGAACATAGAGTAATGAATGTAATTGCAAATTCGAGCGGTTATTTTCCTCATAAGTAGTTTCGTTGGTGATGAACTTAAATTCATGAACGGATAATTGTATTTGCAAAGCCTAACTTTTAGCTACCCTTCCATCAAAAAGGTAACTTACTTTTTTCTCGGGTTTGTGTCAACTTATTTTAAAATTTCCCCTTTTTTTAAGTTTGAGAGTAATGTCAAAGTTATCCCCTTTTTTAGCGAAGCCAAAACCGAAATTAATAACCAATCAGGAAAATTGGGTTTTAACTGGAAACCCAAAGGGTTTTTTTTTCAAATTTTAAATTTTAAATATTTCTTGGGGATTACTTATTTTTAACCTTAGGGCTTGTAAAAAAAATTTCATGGAGTGCCCCCTTTGGGTTCCGCATTCATTATCAATTGATATTTAAAAACGAAGGACGTTTTGAGTTGTTATTGTTAAAAAATTTTTTTAAAAAAAATTTAAAAATGAGTCCCTTAAATATCTAATGCAAAATATTCTGTGGGCCCCGCACTCTTTTTTAAAAAATTAACAAACTGACACCCTTGACTTTTTCTGTGACTCAGTCTGCGCCTTTAAAAATAAAGGTTAGTACTCCATTAATCGTTCTAACCCCCTATTAAAAAAAGACTACATCCCGAAAGTGTGGTTCAGTTTTCCATGCGGGGTTTTTTATCAGAACCAGTTAAACTTTGCTGTGTTTTGCGATCAATGGGTGTGGAGTGTCGTATCCCCCCTGATCTTTTTAAATCCCCTGATCCTTTGGTGAGGTCAGTGTATTGATTTCTTTTTTTAACCTTCAGACGTTTTTACTGAACGGGCAAGCCCTTTACCAAATGCCAAAATTTAATCCAAATTCAGCAACGAAAAGATTACAAGGCTTTTGAAAGATTGTACGAAATTTTATTTGACCCAAAGACAAAACTTTAGACAAAAAATTGGATCTTAATCTTTGGTTTTGGGACTTTTATTTTTGGGGCGTGCACAGAAAGTTAACTATGATTGGAATTCCTTACACATTTTCTCTTCAGGCAAACCCGTTCATCGGGTCCATAGAGCAAGAGATTTA
The DNA here is from genome assembly GCA_033310375.1 of Conus canariensis. NCBI lineage: Eukaryota > Metazoa > Mollusca > Gastropoda > Neogastropoda > Conidae > Conus > Conus canariensis. Next base: position 11,915 of record JAMYXO010004605.1, on the reverse strand, counting down.
AAAAAGCTGGAAACATTTATTTTGGATACTTTAAGGCTAACTAGAGCGGGAATAGACGAATAAACGACTCTATTGTATTACGTTTGGTGTTTGCTAGGTTCACAAGCACAGGCAAGAAACTAACATAACTGATCCTTCTATGGCTTTGATGCCACAAAAAACAGTATTTTTGCAAATTTAGGGACGCCCTTAATTCTGCCCCAAATTTATTTGGCCTTAAGTTTTTAAAAAGGTACCAAAAAAGTTTTACAATTTGCAAAATCGGGAAAATAGACTTTGCCCGTCGGCATGGTTTTTTTAATGCTACCTTCTGACCTCAGGCTCCCGGTCAGGAACAATAATAAAAAAAACTACAAAATGAAATCCTTTTGGCGGGAAAGAACAGAAAGTTGGGAAAAACAAAATAAATTTGACCAGTAATATTTTCAAACAATAAAAAACAAGGGGGGGAATGCCCCCCAAGAATAAGTCAACCCTTCCAGGCCCAAAGCCCAAGGATTTTTTGGAAGACCCCCGAGCTAAAGACCATGAAAATGAAAAGACCGCACTTGTTTTTGGATTAACTTGGGCCCGGATTACTTTTTTTCTTACTAAAAATTTTAAAAAACCCAAATATTAAGACAACTAATGCCATAGTGCTCCGCCAAAAAAAGCCAACTACTTTCTTGCCGGAGACAAAAAAGCCAGCTTTAAAGACCTCCTAATATCCAGGAAAAAATCTATGGCCCCTTTTGGTAATTTTTTTAATAACCCTCAAAGATGAAACAAGTTGTTTTTTTTAAACCCCAAATTATTTACAGGCGGCGTGGGGGATGGGGGGGCCCGGGGGCACTAACCCGCCCCCCCACCCAGCTAATTGCCAACACCAGTGTAATTATTGCCCAAAACCTAAGGCGTTTTTTAAACACTTGCAAAAGGTGGAACCTTGCTCTCTAAACAGGGTTTTTATTCTTTCCCTGCTAAGTTGTGTCTTCATATGAAAAAATTTCTTTGGATAGTTTCTCTTTTTACCCTCACTTGAGTTTCGTAATTGTTCTCGGTTTAAAGTGAGACAACACTTTTTAGTTACAAAAGCTGATCTCTTTTGTTCAAGATCTTTTAGCCCTTTGTGTTATTCTTTCTTCTAACACATGGCCCTAAGTTGGTGCAGTCATCAGCCCTCAACTAGTTTTTCTTTTTCTTTTTTTTATATGCTCATCTAGTTCCCCAGTTTTGCTAAATTGTTTTTTAAATTTTTCGCCTCTGATGCTTTTCAAAGCATGATCAAGGGCGTTATTTCTCTCATAGGTAGGGCGGATCGTGCATTAGTTTTTAATACTGTTTCTTCTGAAAAATGGTTTCTGCTTGTATTATTTCGTTGTGTTGGGCTTTAAAAATCTTTAAGTTCCATGTTTTGTATTTGGTTATCTGTTTTGGGGTTCTTTTGTAGTGTGTTTTGAAGTTTACCCAACTGCCCTCACTGTCTAATTCTTGGGGTTTTTAGCAATGCCAAGGCGTTTTTGTGCCCTCACCTGAGCCTTTGTCTAATTGTAGTCTTTCTAAAAACTTTGATGGGTTTGGTTTAGGGGTAGCTGTACAGGTTGCCCTTGCTCGTTTTTAAAAATCAAATGGCCATCTTTTGTTTCAAAATTAAAATTAGAGGGTTTCTATAAAATTCGGGAGGTTACTTGGCCTAAAACTTTGATAAAATGATTTGCCCTTACTTTCTTTTAAAATTCACGCCCCCATGATTTTTATGGATGTGGTCAAAGGAGTCATTTCACTCATGTCGTGTCCAGGATCAAAAAACATAATTTCTTTTTTCCATTTTTTTAAAAATTATTTTATTTTTGTTTTAAAAAAAAAATGTCAAAAAGCATATGGCTCGATTCTTGACCCGATAGAAAAACTAAAAGGGAGCCCCTTTTTGGCGGTTGAAGGGAAATAAACAGAATTTTTATTGTTCCAAATAATCCATTTACAAATTGGGATTCAGATCAAATTCTTACTGTTAAATTTCCGGGACCTAGGAGCCAGTTTGAAGTGTTTGGGTGCCGCGGATCTGCACGGCTTACTTTCAAAATAGAACTGTGATTCAGCAACAGAGCAAACAGGCAGTATTTCAGAATCTGGGAAAGGGAAACTCGTTTAAGAAAATTTCTATAAAACTTGAGGGGCCCAAGAAAATATTTTCTTTACACAATCCCAGACATATTTCTAATCTATTCTGATCTATGGGTAAACCGATAATGAAAGGGCCAAACTTGGTTTCAAGGAATCGAAAATAACGAAGCACTAAAAACACGAATAGACCCCGAAGAGGCTAAAAGACGGTAACAAGCTATGAACCCTGTAAGTTTGCTTATGGAAATGCTTTTCTATACCCTTAGATTTTGAGTTGTTAAAAGCCCCCCATGCGCCCATACTTTCAAGGAGCAATTTAAAAGACAGTTGTCATATGAAAATAAAATTTTAATGAATACAAACGTTTTTCATTAAATTAAGACCTAACCAAAAAATAAAGCCCAAATTTTTGAAAAAAAACCTGAAAATGTTTGAGTTTTTTTTAGCAACCCTAACTTAGCAAGGCCCGATTGAGCAAAATATCAGTCAAAATTAGCCAATATATTACGAAAGAGTTGTTCATCATTCTAAATATCCTAAAAGCAGGGCAGAAAAACAATATGGAACTTTAGTTTTAGGCCGCCCGCAGGCAAGATCCCTTAAAGTATTTTTTGCTGTGTGGAAGATGAAGAACCATTTAAAAGACAAAGTGAAAAGTTTATAATCCTAAAATAACTAAAGTACAATGTCAATTGAGGGTATAAGTCCTAACCAAAGTTCTACGGTTGTGGGCTTAAACTTATCATCATTTTGATGAAATAAGAAAAATTGTTTGGAGGCGGGGGAAGGTTTTAGAAGTCCAACAGTAGACCTTGGTTAAAGATTTACACCTTCACAGTGTTAGGGCTTGATGAATATTTTTAACGACGAAATACGGTTTTGGGATTGACCTAAAGGTTCAACAGAGGATAATCAGTTGCATAGGGAAATGGCTGAGAAAAGATTTAAAGAACGTAATAAACATTCAAATTGAAAAAAAGAAAAAAGAGAGTGTTTAAACCACTTAATGTACAAATTTTTTTTTTAATATATGATGCGCAGTGAAAAATTCAAGATAACAGATTGAAAAGATATCCAAATACTAAAATTTTGTATTTTTAAAAGCATGTCTGTTACGGGCTTATCCAAAAGTGCCCAAAGAAGAGAATTCTGCTTGCTGGGTTTGACAATAAAAACTTTCAGATTAACAAAAAAAGAACAAAAAAATGAAAAAAAAACTAGGCAGGACCTTTCAAAATACAGGAAAACCAATCGAGGTATTCTGCTTTTCTTTAATGCCCGTTTCATATGTTAATATGCTAAAGCCAAACGATCAGCCCGTTAGTGCTCTTCAGCAGACAAGAGGAAACAATTTTTGTTTTCTTTAAAACCCAAAAGGCTTTGGTGCACCGGTTGCTATAACCTTAGGGGGTTTGTCTTTTTCTCTTGGCCTGTGTTCATTGGCCTGTAAGTGCTTTTTCAGCCCAAAAAAATAAAAGCTAAACTCCAAAAGCACACAGTATGGGGTTTAACATAATAACAGCCCCAAACTTTGGGTTTCCCTTTAAACTGACAATAAAATAAAGCACTTGCCGACTGAAACATCACGGATTTAAGGGGAAAATTTAGGGGCCTTACAGGCTGTTTTTGAGGACTACAAAAGACAAAGTTTGATCTTCAAAGAAAGGACGGGAAACTTTTTTCAACAACCAAAAAACACCGACCAGATAAAAAAAAAGGAAAAGGTTTTAAAAAAAGTTAAACGAAACCATTAAACTCTGTTCTAAACAGCTCACATTAACCCCCAAAAAGGGCTTTTTTACTTTGTTTATGAGTCCAAGCACAAAAAGACCGTTGATTTTGATTTGAATTAATTTTTATTTTTTTGATTTAAATAATATTTTGAGTTAGAAAAGAAACTCAACATGGAAAAGATATTAAAGGTTAGATGAATTTTTTGAAGCAATGCGGGGAAGAGGTTTGTCAAAACCCCTTTAATGGGTCTTTTTTAGAAGTTATTGATCCAACAAACGTGCAGGCAAGCGTTGAGTATGCTATTTCTCAAGGTCCAAGTAAAAAAACAAAAAACCTCCGTTAAAGAAAGGTTAGTTGTTTTAATCGACTTATACAATAAAGGGAAGAAAATCTAAAAGTCTGGGGTTCTCAAAAATTAAAACAACAAAACTATTTTTTTCTCATAAATGCCCTTAACACCTGGTTGGGCAGACCAGCCTCCCTTAACAGTTTGATGAAGCCCTCTGAAGCAGCTAAAATAAAGAGGCTCGGGTTGGTCAGAGGGTGAAGTCCTAGACATCAGATTAAAAAGGTAAGTATGAGCCGATTGTAGGCAAGTCTTAAAAATTCCCAAAACCCTGCCTCCAACATTAGGTTGAAAAGAAAAGCCAGTTTTTGAACATAAAAAAATTCAGACGACAAATGTTTTAGTGTGCGTGCGTTCTTGCTAGGCTGCATCACTTTCCCCCAAAAAAATCCCAGAAAAAAAGTATCTAACTTTTTTCAGTGGGCCAAAATGATCTTAACTTTAACGGCCTTAAATTTTCCTATGGTTGTAGACAAAATTGATCATTTTGAAAAACAAAAATCCACAATAAACTGTTAATGTCAAACCCCATGTCTGATTGAACCAACCTTCTGCCAATTAGAGTGTCAAAGAAACAGTCCATAATAGGCGAACCAACCAAAACTCATGTAGACTTACTCCTGATGCAAAGCCTTAATGGGTTGCACTACACTCTAATAAGCACAATGAGTAGATTACTAGTGCATACTACAAAACAACATACCCAAACAAGAATTTCTGTAGAAAATGTTTAAACAAGAATTCCATCTGGTTAAAGCTGCGAGCGAACATGAATAAAACATTGTTATTAGCCCAGTTGACTGTGATACAGAACTAATTACGCCCGGAGAAGGGCAGTAAAGTTAGTTTTAAGAACTGGAAACGGTTGCAAACTAGTCCATATTTGTTTACGCAGACTTCGAATACTCATTGTTTCCTTATGAAGGACCAAACCCCAACAGAAACTTTCCTAAAACAGTATTAATGAGTAATCATCAGATTTGCCTCATTTGCCCTTCATCATTGTTAGGTCGGATGGCGCCCATTCAAAGCCAGAATAATATACCAGAGGACCAAATGCTGCAAAATACTTCTTAAAACGCAATGCAAGCCCAAATGCGTAATGCCTGTTCTGCTCTTAATAATCTAAACTTATCTGAAATCATAATGACGCCTGAAGACCAACAACAGTATGACTCAGCCACTCACACTGTTGGATTTGTGGGGTCGGCCTTGGTTCCACCGCAGAGAATCCAACAGTAAGAGACCATGATCACATTAGTGGAAAGTTTAGAGGAGCAGCACACTAAAAATGCAATCTTCAACTAAAGTTTGAACCAAAGACATGGAAGCTGCCTATATTCTTTCACAACTTGCGAGGTTACGACTCTTTACCTATAATGCAAGCAGTAACCAGCGACTTCAGGGTGTCATGCATTGCCCCAGTCATCAGAAAAGTACATGTGTTTCACTTTAAAATAACATGTTCTTTCTACGACTCTATGCAACACATGATGGGTTCATTAGAGTCACTGGCTATGTCCTTAAAGTCCTGCCCAATAACAGAAGAATATTTTGACCCAACTCTTGTTAGAAAGGGCGTTTACCCTTATGAGTACATGAACAGTTGGCAAAGGTTTGACGAAGATACACTTCCGCCTAAAGGCGCGTTCTTTTCTAGTCTCAGAGGAAAAGGACATCAGTGATTCTGATTACCAGCATGCTTTAAGATGCGTGGCAGAAGTTAGAGTGTGTAAAACGATGGGAGACTATCATGATTCCTATTTAATGGCGGATACCTGTTTGTTTGGCGGACCGTCTTTGAAAATTATAGGAAGACCCTGCATGAAAACATTACAGCCTGGATCCCGCGCATTAATTTTCTGCGCCCGGGATAGAGTGGGACGCTTTCTTAAAATTACTGGAGTACAAATTGATTTATTGTCTAACCTGCCAATGCTTCAGATGATTGAAAACGGATTGCGTGGGGGAATCAGTATGGCGTCGCACCATTACTGTAAAGCAAACAACAAATACTTGGACGACTATGATCCAAGTAAAAGGTCTAACTATCTCATGTATTTAGATGCAAACAATCTGTATGGATGGGCAATGGCGCAATCACTTCCATTACGCAACTTTAAAATGTACACAGATACGAATAATATTCAAAAAGATTAAAGTGGTTGGGCAAGTTTGACGCCAGATCAAAAGTGTGGATACATTCTAGAAGTTGACTTTAGAATATCCTCAGGAACTCCATGATTACCATAATGACTATCCATTAGCAGCAGAAAGTCTAAAGATGGCAAAAACAGAACCACCTAAACTTGTGCCTAATCTTCGAGGCAAAAAAAAATTATGTCTGCCATTACAGGCTTCTACAATTTTATTTAAGACATGGTTTGAAGTTGACAGCTGTTCATCGTATAATTGCTTTTGATCAAGAACAGTTCATGAAACCATACATAATGAAGAACACTGATCTCAGAACTAAATCCACAGATGCTTCAGAAAAAGACTTTTTCAAGTTGATGAACAACAGCTGTTTTGGAAAGACTATGGAGAATCCGCACAAGCGTAAAGATGTTAGATTGGTCACCAGAGAAAACGATGCAATTAAGCTAACTTCTAAACCTAATTATCAGGACTTCAGAAGATTTCATGATCAGCTTTTTGGCATAATGATGAAAAAAAAAGAAAGTCAAATTGGATAAGCCCGTTTTTATTGGGTTTACTGTTTTAGAGCTGTCGAAGCTTTTGATGTTAGAATTTCTTTACGACTACTTTAACCCTTGTATCCTGAGTCCAGAGTTCTGTACACAGATACAGATTCCTTTGTTATAGAATCCCTACTGAAGATATCTATAAAGACATGGAATTAGAAGTAGCTAAAGGGCATGCGGGATGGTACGACACATCTGATTATCCTAAAGATTCGCCTTTGCATTCAACTGTTAACAAGAAGGTTTTAGGTAAGATGAAGGATGAATTATCTGGAGGTGTGATCAAGGAGTTTGTTGGTTTGAGGTCGAAAATGTACAGTCTTTCAAGCCAAAAAAAAGTTGTTAAAAAAGCAAAGGGAATATCTCGTAGTGTTGTGCAATCAAGCATATCCCATGACAATTACAAAGAAGCATTGTTTGGCAATAAGACTTTTCATCATGACAATTACAAGCTGCGATCTAATCTGCATGAGATTAACACAAACTGTTGTAACAAAGAAGTCATTAGATAGAACAAACACTAAACGAGTATTTGTTAATCCAGAGTATTCATATGCAATTGGGCACTGGAGGACATTTGGTCTAAGCGCAATTAGATACTCAGTAATTTCTTTATCCAGTATAGCTGGATTATTTGTGGTTGTTGTTTCAAGATTTTTGATTTTTTCATAAATATTAGGATCAATGGGTAGTTTATTCTTTATCATTGTTTTAATAATAAATCTATACGCAAATAATTTTTTTTGAGCTTCCATTTTAACTCAAAATATATTTACGTAAATCAGTTAAAGCGGAACTGTGTCTGGGGGATTATCTGCAGTTCTTCCTTCACAAAAGATCTTCGGGGGGCTGGTCGTTTTGTTGTGTCAGTTTCTCGTAAATAATACACGGGCGGATTCATCTTTACAATTCTTTTTATTTCATATGGATCAACACTCCAAACTGGATCTGTTGCCCTGATGCGAGTGTCCCCTTCCGCTTCTCCCGGCGAATAAAGGTATCTCACTTTCAAACCAAATGGTAATAGTTTGCTTGATGAAGACTCTCCTTCAACAACATTTATTGTTTGTTTTTTGATTGCTTGTACTGGTTTTAGACCTTTAAATTCTTCATTATTCATTGCACGTAGAACTGAGGGCAGTCTTTTTACCATTCTGTGTTGCGAGAATTGTCAACCAGCTCTCTGTGATACTGGTAGGAAAAAAGCCTTTCAGATAACTGTTTGTTAAAGTTTTCAACCAAACCCTGTGATCTGTGAACACCCGGAATGCCTCTTTTAATGGTAACTCTATGTTTTAACAATAATTGATTCACTTGACCTTTAAATTCTTTTCCATCATCGACTTGAATCATGCGAGGATAAGTTAAGGGTCCTCGTTGATATATCAGTTGTAAAGCGACAGCAACAGCAGAAGCACTCTTTTGTGTTAATGGTTCAGCATCTTTGTATCTTGAAGCTATGTCAATGACTGTAAGTGCGTACTTAAATCTTTTTCGTCTAATCGTATCATGGGGTAAATATAGAAGATCCATTTGATGGGTGTCGTTCGGTATTGTGTTGACAAAGTGTGGTCTTTGTATTCGTTTAGGCGCTGGTAAATAAATTTGCCAAATCGCTTGTTTAGATAACATTCTTTTGCTGTTTGTTCACTGACTCCCGCTGCTTGGCTAAGCTTTTTAATTGCTGTTATTCCCTTCCAATATCCTTTTGGAGAATAATAGATTTTGTACATTTTTATTCAGCCAATACTTTGTGCAACAAAATACACAGCGGTCATGCCAAAGACAATAAACAATATTTCTTGCATCTTTTGTTTTTCTGATGGTTGATAAAAGTCGCTAAATTTTGGTGGGGGCAATGTTTCAACTTGTTTGCCTGTTACTAGAAAATATTCTTTTATTGCCTGGTCAACATCTTTAAATGTGTAAGCTGCATGTCCCTGTTGTTTAAGTCTGTCGTTAATAAAATCTAACTGCTCCATTCTTTGCTTTTCATAGGTGTCTTGTGCAGCAGCTAGTTGCTCCATAGCTCTGTTATGTCTTTTTCTCTCATTGTTATTTTGTAGTTTACTAAATGCGTAATTACTTCCGCTAAAAGCAAGCGCATTAACCACAGCGCCACCAATCATCATTACGAGTGAAGCCATTTTTATAAATGTATTTTTTTAATTTTACATATTGATACTGTCTGGAATTATTCCTTGCTTAACTAGAAAATCTTTCGTAGCAAATGAAGCTGTAATAACAGCAATCAGCTTTGCTGAGTCTTCAAAGTCTAGTTTGCCAAGATCTGCTGGTTTTATTTTTAACAGGCTTTTACCAAGCATTGTGTATCCTACACTTAGGCCTCCAATAACAGCAGAATGGTATACAAGGTTAGTAATAGTTTTTTCGGTGCTCATTTTTAAAAAATAAATAATTTTATTATTAATAAAACATGAACTGCGATGATTTACTTCCTGAACTTACAAATGATCAAGTTGATGACCAAGCTATTATGCGTCAAAAGGAAAGGCTGTATTCTTTGCAGCATGTGGAAAAACAAAACAGTACCTTGGAAATGAATTCAGCATAGAACAGATTCAACAGAATGTCGCCACAAGACATTGTAAAGTATCACAACAGGTATGAAGCGCAACTGGGGTCAAGAATGGTAAAAAGTGTTGGGCAAACGGTTCTTAGTTTGTACACTAAACTAGTTAGTAGATTTGCTCCCATTGATTCTGAACAAGATTTTATGTATGATTTAACGCAGGATCCAGTTTTTAACAAAGTCATTAGAGTCTCTAGGATGTGATCTATATTACAGATTTGGAACATTGTTATCGCCATTAATCATGGGATTAATTACTTTTAATCATATAGATTTTGTTTCCCTTCAAAATGACCGAGCCAGAAAATCAGCAGAATCAGAAAAACATTGATCAGTGGAGAAAGTGACCAGTAAAAAGCCTCCTCATCCTGGGCGTGTTGCAGCAGGAAAAAAATTAGCAGAGTGGAACAAACAAAAAAAATTAATGTTCCAACACAGAATATAACTCATAATGAAAACATAACACGCCAACGCCAACAGTTGTTTCAATGCCAGCTGTAAATACACAGAACAAGTTGATTCAAGACCTACAACACCAAAGTCGTCATGGAATATTGAATTTAAAACAGTTGCCATTTTTTGGCATCATTGCTGCTGGGGGTGGTTATTACGGTTATAAAATATATAAACAACGCCAGCAAAAACCAAAGCAGTCCAAAAAATCTCAGCCACTAAATACAGAAGCCGAACAAAAAAGCATGCCAGAACTGCCAACAACAAAATCTCATTTTGATCCATTTGATATGCAATAATATGTTAAGAACTTAATAAATAATTTATAAGTGACTTGAATAAGAACTTGATAACGACTTGATGACGACTTGATAAAACTTAAATAAGAACTTGATAAGAACTTAATAAGAACTTAATGACGACTTGATAAAAACTTAATGACGACTTGATGACGACTTGTTAAGAACTTGAAATAAGTACTTGAATAAGTACTTGAATAAGAACTTGTTAAGAACTTGATGATGACTTGTTAAAAACTTGATGTTGACTTGTTAAGAACTTGAATAAAAACTTGTTAAGAACTTAAATAAGAACTTGAATAAGAACGTGATGCCGACTTGAATAAGAACCTAGAACGACTTAATGACGATTTTTTTCACAATTAATTGTTACATTCTTTTCCGGGGAGACAACTCCCTTCTGCCTTTATGTAGTATCTAGGTCAGACATGTCTGGCCCCGGCTTACTCAACTGCACAATAGCCGAGTCGAAGCGCCGCACTGTTTGCTAGTTCGTGTCAAGTTACACATAAGGGCGTCAGGCCGCCACGCGGCATTGTATAAATTTAGACGGCGTCGTTCAGTACAGGCGTTAGACGTCATTGTATAAATTTAGGCGGCTAAATTTCTAAACATATCAAAACATGTTTCTTACCTTCCCCCAATCACAAGACTAGATGAATCAGCTGATTAGTAACAGTGACGACATTTCCGCCCAGCACTTGTGTTGTTAGCAACTAAACCTAGCTGTCTTGTCATTTGCGGGTGTGCAGTGCAGTCGTGTTTTCAGTTAGAAAGTGTTGTGTTATGTCGCAAGACAGTATCTCTTCTGAATTAGAGATAGAACTTCTTGAATCACAAACCGTTCATCAAGAATTGCTATTTCATTGAAGCTAATCATGAGAAAAGAACTAAAAGCAATGTTTTCATATAGTGAGGAGATATGGCAGTATTGGTCCACTCCCATTCAATACCAATGCAGCTTGAAACACGATCTTCTCAAGAGCCACAGCAGGGAACGGCCGCGCTCTAGCTAGAGCGGTGAAATGAATATTAAACAGGCACACGTCACAGCCTATAGCAGAAAGCCACGCTTTAACGGCCGCGGTCTAGGTGGACCGTCGCTTTGTCACGTCCTATTCAACAGGCTGCCTATTCAGGCGGCCGCCGGGTGTACTTTATACAATTGTCTTGTTTGTTGAATCAAGCTTTAATAAGTGCACTTGGTGGCTGCTTAGAATAATCTTCAACAACGTGCCCGATTCTACGCTTGTGTGAACACACATCCCACCCCTTTCAGACACTCCCTATTCAGATAGCTTTCAATAGCCAGTCATTCCTCACAATAGAATGAAATCCCAACTTGGTTGACAAATAGCCCTCCTAAGAATAAAGGCATGGTTAACCAAGTCCCATGTTTTTGTTTGTTTACTTCTTAACGGTCCAGTGACAGAGAACTATAAAACAGATAATCCTACACATTATGTTTGTTTGATGTTTGATGAATGTATGCGTGAAAATGATGTTATTGAAAACGATCAAGAAAAACGAAGGATTAACAAAAACATAATCTCAAAAAGTTTTCTAAATTAGTGTTAAAAACAGATAATCAACATTAAAGTATGTTTGTAAAGTGTTTACTATTAGAGAACTAAAAAAATAGGCACTCTGGGTAAGCCGGCGGAGCAACAGCGAAACCGGCT